>JAIUZE010021473.1:0-22707 GCA_022085475.1 Heliosperma pusillum | reverse complement strand
AATTTTAATGTAATAATTTATAATATCATTAATAAATAAAGAATAATTGAAAAACATCTACAATATGAGTTTATTTATGAGAAAATAAATACTTTGATTTAGGTCAATCAGTTCGGTTCTTATCGGTTCGGATATATTCAGGTTCGGATATCAGTCGGTTACTATTGATTTCGATTAAATTTCGGTTCGATTCGGATTGAGTCAGGTTTCGGGTTGTATTCAGGTTACCAATATCGGGTGTTTGATCGGTTATCAATTCGGATATTTTTGATCGGTTTTTCGGTTTCGATTTCATATTGCCAGGTCTACTTCTAAGCAGCAACCTATAGCTTCTTAGCAATGGCAGCAAAGTATTTGCCTTGGTGGAAGGCTTGTCCAAGTTCAAGTGAATGTTCCGGCACCATAACGAGTTCGTCGTTTTACGTCCTCCATCTCAAACATGCCCGCTCAAATTTGTATCCAACCGGCACAAAAATCATTCCGTGGTGAGTAAGTTGGATGATGGCCGTCAAGCTACATTCTCATATGAAGCAAGTTTATATTATGAACTAACCCACATCTAGACCTGGCAAAACTGACCCGACCCGAATAACCCGACCCGATAAGGCTGATCCGAGACCCGAAAGCGACCCGGAATTGCCTGACCCGAGGATGACCCGAAACCCGAATTGACCCGACCCGACCCAGACCCGACCCGAACCTTGACTGACCCGAAAGAGACCCGACCCAAAATAACCCGACCCGAAACCACCGACCTACACACGATCGATTTGAAATGACCCTAAATGACCCAATTTATTGTGATTAAGGGTGACAATGAGACTAGACGGCCCACGTGCAGCTCAAGCTCGGCTTGGTCCAAGTCGGCCCGTGCCAGTTTGCCTCGACACGGGCTTGACTCGAAAACTAACTTGATCATTTTGACCTGAAAATGGCCTAAATAAATCGGATATGTATCTAAAATAACCCGACCCGAAATGACCCATACCCGAAATGACCCAGACCCGAAGTGACCTAAACCCAAAACTGACCCAAACCCGAAAGCGACCCGACCCGACCCGACCCGACCCGAAAGATTGAGCAAACCCGAGATGACCCGACCCATATTGACCCGACCCAAACCCGACCCGTTTGACCCATTTGCCAGGTCTACCCACATCAAATCAAACCTCTTAAAAAGCTCAATTCTCAAACAAACCGATTTGTTGACCTTTTAAGGTATCAAGGGAATGGGCACTCAACTTGGAACTACGAAAGTTCGACTCGAAACCTTATATCCTTACCTATACCTAGTCTTACTCTTACCAACTTCATATACAGCATCTCGGACGTGTATATTCCAGGCTGAATTTGAATTAGTAAGCATTGGTAAAATGTTTTGCCCTTTTAGGGACATCAACAACTAGAATCGGCTAACAACATTTATGTCAGACATTAAACATTAATCAGGTTTTGGGTAAGAACATAGATCTCAAGTAACAGCCAGAAACATATCAAACCGGTAAAGATGAAGAAATGAACTCACGAGGTAGTCTCTTGTCCGCCACCTTGAGATTCGGTGCTGTAAAAGATGCAGACAGGCTTTCCTGAAAGCTGCTGTGTTCTCGACAGCTCTCCAGTGGCGTCCATAAAGGCTTTAAAATTGAGTGGCCGTCATTCCAAATCTCGTTGGAAAGCCAAATAGAAACCCATCTCCCTCGGCCAGCTCATTGGGTCATATAATTGGGACATCACTCTTTGGTGGTGCACTCATCTTCCCAAGCACTTTATCATTTAGTGTTTCTGAAACCTTTAGGTAAACAAATGTAATTTTCAGTTCATTTCTAAACTTGTTATATAGGAATGAAGTTCAAAATGTTATCATATGGGCTAGTAACAGTGTATGTGTTATCTGGACTCATTAAGAGTATCCGAATCCGGTTTTGCGTGTCCAAGGCTGGGACTAAATTGTTACAGGCAGTGGTCTAATCTATTACTTCGTATTTGGTGAACCTATGTGTATAGCCAGCCAGTCAACAAAATGTCATAGAACAGCAAAACTTGGATAATCTACCATTTGTGCTAGTAAGAATCGAATGTACAATGTACTTGGCTGGAAATAAAAGACATGATTATCCAAAATAAGGGAAGATTGCTTCAGTTCTCCAAACTTCAATTAATTCCAACTTTCTCTGGACATTTGAAACCATTCATGAAATTTCAATTGCACATTAACCAAGATTGTATAAATCAGACATATCAGTTAAAACCAGGAAAATGCTCCGGTTTAAAGTGGGTCAGATAGATTCGATAGTAAAGACTAATTGGCTGCTGGCAGGATGACTCGTAACTAAAATTGCATTGAGAAGTACGTTAATTAGTTGCTCCTGACCAGGGGCACAGAAGCACCACCACAAACAGTACAGTAAAGCACATACTTTACGATCTAACTCACTCCGTCTTGGTCATTCATTTACCAATTCAATGTTTCATTCATTTGTTGTAATGTGATTGCAGACATCCATTGCGTAATTTTTCTGCTGTTGTCTGGCTGAATGTAGCTACCTGGTTGCAGGTTGGGATTGTTTCATCCTGTCTTTCTGATTATAAGATAAGGGTGTTTGTTATTATTTGAAGTGTACAATTACATTAGGAATAGGCTGCATATTTATAGTGATACATGGTAGAGTATAGGTAGAATATTTACTGTAATTACATTTGTATGACTAATATTATCTTCCTCTTTTACAATGTGAACATGATTAGTATCCCTTGATTTTAGGAGGGGATTGATGTGGTGATGTTGTTGCTTTATTTGAGTTGATATGGTTAATACGCCCCCGCAAGATGGACATCCGTGGGGATAGGCCAATCTTGTTTCGTAGCTCGAGGTATTGCGTTTTGTGGAGCGGTTTGGTGAGGATGTCAGCTAGTTGATCCTTGCTTGCGATGTGTTGAATGCGAACTTGACCCTGTTGTAGCTGTTCTTTGACAAAATGGAATGAGAGAGCCATGTGTTTCATGCGTGAGTGGAACACCGGGTTCTTTGCATAGAGAGTGGCAGAGATATTGTCGCAGAAGATTGCTGGTGGTTTTGTAACCGTGATGTGGAGTTCGGTTAGGAGGTTGCGAAGCCAGAGAGTTTCAGATGAGACGGAAGCTATGGCACGAAATTCAGCTTCAGTGGTGGAGAGAGCAAGACCGCGTTGTTTTTTGGAAGACCAGGAGATGGGATTTCGTCCAAGGTAGATGATGTAGCCTGTTGTTGATAGATAGTTATCTTTGTCTCCGGCATGATCTGCATCACAAAAGGCATGAAGACAGTGTGGTGAGTCGCGATAGAGTTGAATGCCGACGGTTTGAGTCCCTTGGAGATAGCGAAGAAGACGCTTGAGGGCAGACCAATGGGTGGTGGTGGGATGGTGTAGAAATTGAGCAAGTCGGTTAATAGCAAAGGCAATGTCGGGTCTGGTGAGAGATAAATATTGTAAACTTCATACTATGGCACGATAGGTTGAGTGATCATGAATTTGGTGATGATCTTCACGCATGAGTGGTGGGTGTGTGGCCATTGGAGTAGTGTTTGGTTTGGCATCAATCATTTTGTATTTGGTAAGAAGATCGTAAACGTATTTGGATTGATTGAGGTGTAAGCCAAGTGAATTTGGTGTGACTTCTATGCCCAAAAAATACGATAATGGGCCAAGATCTTTTAGCGAAAAACGTTGTGATAATTTGTCAATAAAAAATTGTAGTTGTTGTGGGTGTGGTCCGGTTACAATAATGTCGTCAACATAAATTAGCATATAGATGCAGGTTGTTTTGGTGTGCAAAGTGAATAAAGATGAGTTAGAAATGGATTGTTGAAATCCATACGTAAGAAGATAGGTTTTTAGTTCGGTGTACCAGGCTCGAGGAGCTTGTTTTAAGCCGTAAATTGCCTTTTTTAGCTTACAAACATAGTCGGGTTTTGCTTGGTCGACAAAGCCTGGTGGTTGAATCATAAATAGATTGTCTGTTAAGTGTCCTTGTAAAAACGCATTGTTTACATCTAGTTGTCTGAGTGACCATGTTTTGGTGACGACCAAGGAAAGAATGAGACGAACCGTCGTTGGTTTTATGACGGGACTAAAAGTTTCGTTATAGTCAATGCCTGGTCTTTGATGGAACCCCTTAGCAACAAGGCGTGCCTTGTGCTGTTTGAGGGTGCCATCGGGGTTGTATTTGTTTCGAAAGACCCACTTACAGCCTATAACATTGTGAGACGACTCACGCGGTACGAGTGACCAGGTAGTGTTTCTTTCTAAAGCGGTGAATTCGTCTTGCATAGCTTGCCTCCAATGAGGGAGGACAAGTGCTTGCTTGACGGTATTAGGGAGGTTGTCAGCGGTAGAGCTAACATGAGCGAGATTGGCATAGCGAGGGTTGAGTTTGCGAATGTTGTGATCCAATCGAGTGGTAATGGTTTTGGGTTGTGGGGCTGGTTTGATACGGGTAGGACACCGGGTTGTTGGTGGGTCGTTTTCAGAGGTGGTAAGAGAGGTAGGGTGGGCAGGTGGTGGATCCGAAGGTGCGGAGGGTGGTGGACGAGATGTGGGAGGTCGCCGAGAGTAGACATGGGTAAGTGGTTTTTGTACTCGGGTAGGTGGGGCAGTGGCAGGAGGTTGTGATGGTGAAGGCGTGGTAGGGGAAGGGAGTAGTGGTATGTGTAGCAAGCACCAATCATTAGTAGTAGATGAAGAGGAGGATGTGGGAGTATGGTTGTGTGCTTGACGAGAAGGAAATACGTCATCGATGAATTGTACATGTCGGGATGTGTATACTCGATGCGTTTTAGGATCAAGGCAATGGTAAGCACTTTGAGTGGTTGAGTATCCAATAAAGATACAAGCAATGGAGCGGTCGTCTAATTTGTGTTTAGTATACGGTCTCAACCACGGATAGCAAAGGCATCCAAAGTTGTGGAGCTTTGTGTAATTGGGTTGAGTATTGTGGAGTTTGAGATAAGGTGAGCTACCATTTAATGTTTTGGTAGGCATTTGATTGATAAGATAGGTTGTCGTACTAAAGGCAAATGGCCAATAACTAGTAGAAAGGCCAGCATGATTTAGTAAGGCGAGTCCGGTTTCAACAATGTGGCGATGCCGTCGTTCGGCATAGCCATTGTGTTCTGGTGTATGAGGAGGAGACGTGGTGTGCGTTATACCGTCATTTAGAAGTTGGTGATTTAGTTTGGTGTATTCTCCACCATTATCGGAGAAAAATCGTCTAATGGGACGTTGAAAATATTTCTCAACAAGTGCTTTAAATTGCATAAATATTGTAGTGGTTTCGGATTTGCGTTTTAACGGGTATAACCAAGTATATTTGGTGAAATGATCGACAAATATGACATAGTACTTGTAATGGTCTCGGGATAGGACTGGGCTTGTCCATAGGTCCGAAAAAAGTAAGTCTAGTGGAGCGTTTGATTGTAGTGATGAAACTGAAAATGGCAGTTTCTTGCTTTTAGAAATACTACATGAATGACAGTGTTCATAATTTTTAATCGGAAATGATAAAGTTTTATTAATAATTTTGATTACATCATAAGACGGATGGCCTAACTTATGATGCCAAGATAGTGACGGTGTCTCTTTGACAGCAGCTAGAGCGACTGGTTTCGTTGGACACCATTCATAAACTCCTTGATTAGCACGGCCCTGGAGGAGGGTTTTCCCCGACTGGATTTCCTTTACAAAAAACGAGTTATGTGAGAAAATGACGTAAGCATTATTGTCACGACATAGTTGCGAAATAGATATGATATTACGCGAAATTTTTGGAACATGGAGAACATTATTAAAATTAAGACGGTTTAATGTAAAGGAACCTGTATTGGCAATGGGGAGAGTGGAACCGTCGCCAATAATTAAATCATCAAAGCCATCATACGGAGAGTGGAAGGCTAGGGTGTCCAAGTCATGGGTGAGGTGGTGAGATGCTCCACTGTCCAGGAGGAAATTCGGGTTTTGGGGAGGGCTGCCATAGGTGGCGATATGGGCCTGTGGTGGGTCGTGATGTTGGCGGTAAGAAGGTGGTTCCGGGAACACTATATTCGGGAAAAATTTTCTGAACAAGGGGCAGTTTGCAATGACGTGACCAGTCTGACGACACCATTGGCATCGGCCCTTGAAGGGTCTCGGGTTAGGGTTGTTTGTGGGCTGGCTGGAGGAGTTATTGGTGGCATAAGACTGGGTAGGGGTAGGCTGATTGTGGTGACGATAGTGGCCTCGGTTTTGGTGGTTGTTTCGATAGGCGGGATTCGCAGAGGGTGTGAAGTGGTGGGAGGTTGGCTGGTGTTTCACAAGGAGCTCGTGTTGTAGGAGTTTCTCGTGAAGTGCCTCAAAGGTAATAGGATTGTCACGGGCTCTAACGGTATCAATAACCGGTTTGTAGAGCTCGTAATCTAATCCTTTAAAAATTTGAGAAACGACATCTTCGGTATCTAAGGTTTTACCCATAAGGGCGAGTTGATCGACACATGATTTTATTTGGTTCATATAGTCGGTTATGGTTTGATCCGTCGTTTTTACGATGGAATCAAGACGTTCTTTTAGTTGAAGGATGTGTGCTCGTGAGGGGTTGGCGTAGGTGTGCGCGAGAATATCCCACGCGTCTTTTGCTGATTTTGCTCTAACAATTAGTGACTGAAGGGCGGAGGATATTGTGCCCATGAGAGCGCCAAGTATCCTGTTTTAGCCAAGTTAGATAGGCTGGATTCGGGTTTTCATTGTTGTTAGCATCAGCAACGGTTTTGGCTGGTGGAGTCTCGGATCCGTCAAGGAATCCGAGTAGACTGAAACCAAATAAAATATGTGTTAATTGAAAATGCCAAGCAGTGTAATTAAGCGGAGTGAGTTTCACGCAATGGTTCAAATTCAAGGATGTAAGTGGTTTGGCAGTTTCATGAGGGTTTGGGACGGTGGTGTCGGTGTTGGTGGTAGTGTTTGTCATGGTGAGTGCGTCTTGCGGAAGCACGGAGGTGTGGCGTTTGAAAAGTGAGCGCCGGGGTCTAAGGTTGAAGGTGGATCGATGTAGGTCTCGTGATACCATATAAGATAAGGGTGTTTGTTATTATTTGAAGTGTACAATTACATTAGGAATAGGCTGCATATTTATAGTGATACATGGTAGAGTATAGGTAGAATATTTACTGTAATTACATTTGTATGACTAATATTATCTTCCTCTTTTACAATGTGAACATGATTAGTATCCCTTGATTTTAGGAGGGGATTGATGTGGTGATGTTGTTGCTTTATTTGAGTTGATATGGTTAATACTAATATGGTGTCTTTGTATACTGGGAACTGTTAGGGAAGAAACTGGGTTGATTAATAGGAAACCATTGCCATAACTTTTGACAATGTCATCAGACTTATGACAACGAAATAATTTACAAAGAATTCGTGTTCTATCTACTACGGTTTTGAACCGTTGTTGTTCATTTTATTTCTAATCTGTCAAATTTGCCGTATTAAGGTGACGTCGATTCCTATCATCTACTCTATAATTCAAGGGTACATGACGACACATTTATTTCGCCTAAATTCATTTTATTTCTAATCTGTCAAATTTGCCGTATTAAGGTGACGTCGATTCCTATCATCTACTCTATAATTCAAGGGTACATGACGACACATTTATTTCGCTTAAATAAATCATGATTGCGATAATATAATGACAAATTCAATATATTAATAAATAAAACACATTTATAAGCGTCTCAATAATCAAGGCTAGCACGCCATTACTCGCGTGGATTTCTAATAAAAGTTAAAGAATTATGTTGATTATGTGCTAAATAATCCTCAATTCAACATGAGATTAAAGACTCCCGTCAATACCCATTGAAAAATTTAGCAAAATGTATACAAAAGATAACCTATATGTACATAAAATATTGGTATATATAACTAAAATTAAATGAAAAACAAGAAGTATCCTAGCATGAAAGCGGTCAGATTAATTAAATAATTAATCCTATAACATTTTCATATATAGAGACACGATCCATAATGAGATTTTTCATGTGTGTTAACTAAAAAATTAGTAGTAATAAAATCATAGCATGAAAGCGGTCAGATTAATTAAATAATTAGTTCTATAACATTTTCATATATAGAGACACGATCCAAAATGAGATGTTTCATGTGTGTTAACTAAGAAATTAGTCGTACTAATGAAATTTTCAAAGAAATTTAACCATGCATTTATCAAAACTAAACCCAACTTGGATTAAATTTAATAACTTGGGCAATTTGTAGCGTGAATTTTTATTCACAACAAACAAAAACTAGTAATATATGGTCACTCGTATAAAATTGATAAAAGAAAAATTACGGGAAAAAAATTATCTAATTGAAAAATACTATTAATCTGATTTGTCATGTTCCACACCAGGTATCGGGGTATCGCCTTATCATTGTCCTCAGTAAAATTACCATCAAGATAAACATCTTCGACCTCATGGAAAAAAGTGATTGGACCATGAAGATGCATTGGCACCATGACCATGACCATGAGTTTGATAATCACCAAATTGACCCATCATCATCATCATATTCATATTCATATTCATGGTGTTATTACCACTACTACTTGCTCCACTATTTTCTTCACTAGAAATACTACTAAACGCATTCCCTAGCCCTAATCCTCCCAAACCCATCTCCATTTGTTCATGTTGTTGTTGTTGTTGATGATTATTATTATGATGATCATTCATCATTGGTGCTGCCATCATATCCATAAATGATGACCATGGTTGTTGCATCATCATTTGCATATGCATGGCATCATGATATTCCCCTTTTTGCCCTTTTTGCCCTTGCAAACCCTCATCACTACCACCTTCTTGAATCAATACTCCATTATTATAATTACTATTTGCATTATTAGTAGAATTATTATTATCATCATCATTATTATTATTATTATTATTATCATCATTATTATTATTATTATTATTATTGTTATCAGGAGAATGATGTGTTTCCTTTCTTAATCCCTCAATTCTCTTGCTAATCTCATTTAAATGTTGATTAATCACCCAACCAAGATCACTTAAGTCTAATAAACTCATGTTTTGTATGTTCTTACCCGTTAAACATTGATACATAACATGAGTCATCTCTTTTTCCCTATTTTCCTTTTGTTGCCTTTTTAATTGTTCATGTGCTTTGGCCACTCTTTGCCTTAGAAACTCCTCTTGGCTCACCATTTTCTTCACCTTTTCCATCTCTGGTAACCTCTTAAAACTCGAGATCACATCTCGGGCCCCCGATGTGCCTGGCCATACCACCGGCTTAGACTCATATGGACTATAGAGAACTGCACAAGCTTTGACATCACAAAGCGTTGTTAACTCGTCCATCTTCTTCAATAAACCACGTTTTCGTTTCTTGTAGGTAGCTTTTCGAGCGGAATCATTGGTTATGAAGGCTAGTTTCACCTTCTTTCTTGTCATGGTTGTGATGATAAAGGTTAGGATTATGTAGAAGAAATATAGAGAAATTAAGATGAAACTGATTTTGTTTGTTTATTGCCCAAAAGGGATATGGTTTATATAGGAACTTAGGAAGTGTATTAGGGTTGTGAATTGATGGCAAGATTATTTTAAGGTTTATGAGAAAGATATTGTTTTTTAGAGATCATGATACTAAGCCTGTGTTGTTAGTAGAGTGAAATGGATGACAACAAATGTTTAGATGTGATTTTCTTAGTAAATCATATAATCAAAGATACTCCTCAATTTCTTGATTATATTGTATGTCTTTTTCATTCTACAAGATTGAGGTTTAATCATTTGTATCTCTTAGACTATATTAATTTAAATTATGAGAGTTTGAGCTTTAATGGCTAATATCTCTTAGAATTTGTTAATTTAAATTACGAAATTACTACCATTTGATATACAATTAAAATATCTTATCACATTATTATGTCACAACCATTTTTTTCTCAAACATAGTAATTGTACTGTAACTCAAAATCCGACTTCATAAAACGCAAAAAAAAAAAAAATCACTATTATGAAACTGTATGAGTGTGCTATTTGAGGTTATAACTTGTATGTTTTGCTAGTTGAGGGATGACATCATAGCGCTGGTATCAGAGTTTTAAATAGGCAATATTTACTTTCTTAAAATAGATCATCAAATGCAGTGTATTTGTTAGTCATAATTTGTATCAATATTTTATATTTATAACGATTATTCCGTTGTCACTAGATATTTGAAAAATGTTATACGTCAGTATTCTATAAGTAATAATATGTAATCTATAACTATATGGTAACTTAAGAGATAAAAGAAAAGAAAACATAAAATTTAATAGGGTGAAAATCTAGGTTACTGCTTATCTATTTACATTATTATAGTAGAAAAGAATCTCACATGTTTAATTATCAAATAATCGTATCAATTAAACATTATTCATTCAATAAAATGTATCAAACCCTTCATTATGCATATTATACACATATATATACACGAGAGATTGAGCTTTAATAGCTCGTATCTCTTAGAATTTGTCAATTTAATTTATGAAATTACTACCATTTGATATACAATAAAACTATCTTATCACAGTATTATCACATCCATTTTTTTCAAACATAGAAATTTTAGCTCAAAGTCCGACTTCATAATACGCACCCAAAAAAACACTATTATGAAACGGAATGAGAATGTTATTTGAGGTTGTAACTTGTAAGTTTTTCTAGTTGAGGGATAACATTGTAGCGTTGGTTAGATGGTTTGAAGTAGGTAATATTTATTTACTTTTTTAATATTTTTTATGATGTCATCTCTCAACTATTTTTAATAAATACAAGTATGGTATTATATTGTATGTTTTGTTAGTAATGATTTGTGCCAATATTTTATATTATAACGATTATTACTTTGTCTCTAGATATATGAAAAATGTTATACTTTAGTATTTTGTAAGTAATTATATGCAATTTGTAACTATATGGTAACTTAGAAGATAAAAGAAAAAAAAACATAAAATTTAATAAAGTGAAAATCTAGGCGGCTAGTTATCTATTTACTTCCTCTGTCCCAGTCGATTGTTATCATTTGCTTTTTCACTTTTGTCAATGTTCATTTCATTTCGTTAATATATTTACTTACGAATTAGTAAAAATTATAGAACTTTGATATTCTTATTGTATTCATTAAGACAAAACAAACAAGATCACACATGACTATATTTTATGTTATACAATATAATTATTTCAAAGATTATCTCCACTAATGAATAGTATCCAAAAGTCAAATTATAACAATTGACCGGGACGGGGGGAGTACATTATTAGCAGAAAATAAACTCACCATACTGATTATCACATACTCTTATCAATTACACATTATTTAATTAATTAATAAACGGAGTTATTTTCGCAGTACCCATTTTACTCTTTTTAGTACTTTTAACCCATAACTTTCCATTTCATACCCCTAAGTAAAAAAGCTCTAAACCTAATTCTCTCCATTCATACTTTAACAACCTTTAAAATTAACCAAATTTATTACAATTATGATGATTTGAATGTAAAAAATGTAATTGGTTGATTAACTGTAAATTAATAATCAAATTAATAATATTTTTTGTTTTATAGTTAATTTCATTTATGATTTTGATTGTTTTTTATGTTCAATGTTAGTTGTTGAGTTGTGGCAGGCTGGCGACGTGAGTGGAGGGCGGGGGATGGGCGACGCAACCAGACATGGGTGGATAACGGTGTATTTGGTGGTGGAAGGCGGTGGGCGTCGTTCGTGAGGGCGGGATATATAAGGAGTAATGTTGACCGGGTTGTCGCATACCCTAATCAAAGATAAATAACCCAAACTAGGCTAACAACAATTTAATGTAATTAGGAAAGTAAGGGGTCGATCCTTAGGAAGTACGTGTTAACTATGAATTGCTATGGGGTGATTTTCATTTAAGTCCGATTCAATTGGGGTGATTATCTAAACTACTAACATGAAATAAAATGACAGGTATGTAATGACGATATTTAAATGACGAGTATGTAAATTGCAATAAAAATAAATCTAATAAAATTGACGGAAAGGAAAATGACAACGATTAAATCTAACTAAGGACGATAATTAAAAGGGTTATTTAATGAGAATAATCCATCCTATGCCCCTTCTTCCCATTTTAATCCATCCTATATTTTAACCCATATTAATCTGTTCTTTGCTATCATTTATCTTATTTTAGACCGACTTTCATGTTTAAAGGTTGTAACCGGTTAATCATACTTACTAGGAGGTTTTTTTTTCTTAAGAAGATAATTAGAACTTCATCTTTCTATCCCCTCCATCTTTCCTGGTTTGTTACTTCTTCATCTTCAACATTCCTTTTTTTTTTTTTTTCTTATTTTCCTTTGCTTTTATGTTTTACATTTTATTTACTAGATTTCCCCTCACATTGAAAATGAAAAGGGTATGTTCATCTTCACCAGCTTTACCAGATTTTATGTTCTTAGTTCTTCCTTCATCTTCAACAACTTTTTAATCCGCTTTCACATCACCATGACCCGATCCCATCTTTGCTATTCACCACCACAGCTGCCTGATATCGATCCCCCCATTACCGCCTCAATTCAACCATAAACTTCCTTCCATTCACCACCATAAACACTAATTCGATCGTCCAACACAATCAACCAGCAAAAACTCACTGCATCGCCAGTCATCAACACTTTGCTCATTCCCGCTACTCCTCCCTGCCTCTCACCGGATTCTCAAGTCCCATTGTAGATCTGCTCTCTCATCTCAATGCACCATTTTCTTTAATTCTTCGACCACCATGTAGCAACACAAATCACACCATCGATGCGGCAACGAAAATGACAACCATACATGTCAGAGGGGAGAGATGGATCAGTTATGATATTTTCAGCAACTCCATTATAATGAATCTGCTATTACACCTTTTGTAAAGATTCATGGATATAAGAGCTGAAATTTTGGGTCTGGGAATATATATGGTGCGTGTATTAACTGATGGAGATGGACATTAAATTGTAGAGTGTATTTCTTGTGCAACCAACGTCTGCTTGAATTAGGAAAGTAGGACTGACAAAACTAGTGGTAGCTTTCATTAGGCAGTAGGTCTTGCTTAAGACGGGTCGGATCTTGCAACGGGTATTTTGTGAGAGGAAATGGGTAGATGGGACAAGGTGGGCACCCCCATGTGCTTCTCCACTCACCCTTGATGGGTATTTTGTGAGAGAATATGGTATCCGTCTTAAGGTTAAGACGGATACCCCCGTCTGAAATAAGAATTTGTGTTCATTAGGGAAGAAATATGAAAGAGGTAGACTAAAGGTAAGAGGTTTACAAATAAAGAGGTCACCTGCTAAACAGGTTCCCCTTCTAAAAGATCAATATAAGATATATGGTGGAAAAGAACAGATTAATATGGGTTAAAATGTAAGATGGATTAAAATGGGAAGAAGAGGTATAGGATGGATTATTTCCATTAAATAACCCTAATTAAAATAACAATATTGAAAAACTACCAAACTACAATAATAGAAAACTAATAAACTAACAAATGACAATAAAATAAACTATCTAAGAACGGAAATAAAATGACGGTAAAATAAACTAACTAAACAACAATAAAATAAACTATCTAATCAAATTGATATAGAGAATTAGAAATTCATGTCAAATGATTTAAAAGATTTATTGATACCAATATTAGAATTACTAAGAATGTCTAAGCCTTGTAGCGGTATATTCCTCTCGGATTCGTACCGACTTTTTAATGGGTCCTAACGTCCTCTCAGCCTGGTTAGGTCACTAAACCCCTATTGGTAGTCCTAATTCTCATCCCAACTCTCGTTTCTAAGACGGAAATTGACTAATACAAACAATTGCTTATGGCCACTAAACAAAGTTATAGAATTTGACACAAGCAAAGGAAGAAACAAACTAGATGGTTCTATTGGTATCGACTCTTCTTTTAATTCATTTTAACTAGCAAATCATTTCAATATTAAAAATTTTATTTATTGTATTTACATAATGATAATTTTACACTTTACTAAATTCAATTTATGTGATTAAATAGATTAAGAGGAAAATGATAAACAAAATTAAACTATGAAAGAAAAGTGCTAAAATGATTAAGGTGATTATGTTAATAATGATTCTAGTGATGAATTCTATGATGATTATTATATGATTAGGCAAAATAAAATATGACATGTTAAACGATATTTTGGTTTTGACTATATTACTTTTACATGGATTTCCTACTAACAATAATATAAAAACAAGACTAATGAGATTATAATTCATGAACTCAATATAATGATAACAATACAACTAACATAAATACTATAAAGAGAGAACAATGATATCGGAAATTGCGTAAATAAGGGATAGAAAATTACCGAAATTGGAATGCAAATTATGTAAGAAAGAAAACAAAGAACAAATTTCCAACCCAATGTAATGACAAATGCTTATTGAAACACTAGAGAAGTACTTGGAAATTACTATAAAAACAGTCTAAGATTGCATAAACTATAAACTATAATCTAAAACTCGTATGAAAGAAAGATGTAAACTATTGTGTAATTGTATGTTGTGATGATGTGTTCCTTGGCTTTTATAGGGCTGCATAGCTGCTGTATTTCGTCCAAATTCGTACCCTAGACAAAGTCATAAAACACTCCATTAAAGCTTGGTAGAAGAAGAGCCAAGAGACGCTCATCAGCAAACATACCCGATCGGGTATGTGGTAATCCGATCGGGTATGTAACCCTGATGGATTTTTCGTCTCTTCCAATTTCGTCTTTGGGCACGGAATCCTATGCCTTGGTCTTGGTCAATGCAACACGTAATTGGGCTTGGGCTAGTCTTCCTTTGACTTGGGTTGATGTTTTCCTTTGAGAAACAAAGTCAAAGTCCAAGATGAGTCCACTTGAGGAAGGATGTAGCGGATTCGTAGTCAAATCGTGAAATTGCTATCATCGGTTCCTCGAAAACTCGTATTCTAGTACCTTTGCTCCATAAAGTAAGAAAATATAGCAAAACCGCTTCAATTTCCTATAAAACAAGATAAAGCACGCAAAACAACTAGAATAGCAATATTAGCTCGTTAATCACTTAACAAAGTGCATAAATCATATAGAAATCGAGCTAAAACGGGGGATAAATTAGTACAAAATATCGCTTATCAAATGTGTTTCGTTATGATGGAGAAAAAGGGAGGGTGATGGGTTTGCTGGTGGAGGGAAAAAGGATGGTGTGGGCGGTGGAGGGAAAGGGTGCCATCGTAGGCTTAGGATCGATGTCGCCGTAGACGAGATGGCGTTAACTTCACCGGTGTATATAGGGTGCACTACAAGAATCAGGTCCAATACCGACCGTCTTTAGCGGTCGCTAACAGTAAAAATCGGTCGGTAATACCACTTATCGACCGTTATTTCTTCTGTAGCGTCCGAATAAAATCGGTCGGTAATTACGGTCGGTAATTATACCGTACTGACCGATTCCAAAGCGGTTGGAAAGATACCGACCGAGTTATCCGTCGGTAGATAATATGTCCGTCGGTGCCAAAACATATTGACTTGGTCAATATGAAGAACCAATCGGTCGGTAATTACCAAATCGGTCGGTAATTACCGACCGACGGTCGGTCGGTATAGGGGGGAGTCGGTCGGTGCCATAATGGCACAATAAATGGGCAGGAGGTTTTTGGACGGCTCTCGGTCGGTAAAATAATTCGGTCGGTCGGTGAGTTTATCAAGTCGGTCGGTAATAGCCTAAGTCGGTCGGTATCAAATATGCACGATTTGGTTAGTTTTTGCATCTAATTCTCCCCCATTTGTTATATTTCCTGCAAATATTGCAAACTATATACAGATGCATTCAGACACAATTTTTTTGAACCAGAAACCGTCTTTCAAATTAGAAAATTTTCAACGTAATCTCTTACATCCAAGACAACTAACTATCAACGTGTCTTACACAACCATAATTCACACTAAAGTTTACATAACAAGTAACCATGTCTTATATAACCAACTACCGTAGCTTACACTTGAAAACCATTTCCGCCTCCACCGGAGTTATCGTTATTTGGGTTATAAGGGAAATCAAATGTGTTATTGTTGCATTGGTACTGGGTTTGGGATTCAAATAGTTTTGTTAAGGCCTCAATTTGGCGCCTTGTTTCTTCTCGTTCACACGTACTAGCGGCTTGACTTGCCGTTATTTGTTGCCTTAGATCTTCTTGATATTTCATGTAAAGTTCTTCCCTCTTGCGAGCTTCTTCTTCCCTTTGTTGCACCTCCTCTCTGCACTTCCTAAACTCTTTGGCTTGCCTCTCGCGTGCTTCAATTGATTGACTTAGAACACCGGGGATATAATGTTGGGAGGCGGAAGAACTACCTGTCGACGATGATGACACGGGGGGAGTGTAATATAGTGAGGCGGCGGTTCCTAAACCAAAGACTTGGCCCTTCTTGTATCCTTCCACCGAATCGAACCAAACCTTGTTAGCGTCTATCGGAATGCCTTGCTCCGTAAGCTCAGCTATCATCCTTAGAAAATTTTGCTACATTGTCAAAAAAGAAAGTTGTAAATAACTCATCTATCATCCTTAGAAAGTAAATAGCGTCTATCGGAAGTCCTAACACAAATGTAAAATTGAAATTTCGAATGTAGTAATACTCACATATCTCGCTCGGGCAGTTGGATGACTCCATTGCTCCTCACCATTAACCATTTTCCTATGGCTATCAAGAAATAGCTCCACTGCATTAGGGGCTATACCCCCCTTCTCTTTTGCCTTTAATAAAACCAAATCAAACATTAACTTCAAATTACAAATACTAACATTATATTAACAAAGTAAATTATCAACTTGAAATACTTAAATAAGTTCAAATTATTTACCATCTTAGTAGCATGTTTAACAACTTTGATTGACCCGTAGTGATGTGTAGTAGGTCCATCTTCGCCGCCTTTCTTGTTGATGGAAGCTTGTTTCGATCTCTTGATAAACACCTTATTCTTCCGCTTCTCGATTAATGCTTTGAAAACATTAGGATTCATCCAACCCGGGCCACTTGGATTCTTACCTCTTATCAATTGCCCGGCATCATACATGACGTCTTTTAAACGCTTTCTACACGTCTCATTTTATTGCTTCCTACACTCATCCTCATACTTAGGATCCCAATTGCACAATGTCTACACATAAAAACAACACTTATAAAAACAACAACACTTATAAATTAATAAAGTAAAAGTTAATATATATAAATACCCGAAAATTATCAAACCACGCATCCCTTTTACTTTTTGGAGTCTCTTTCCAGTTCAAGTAAGGGACATCGTAGTTGTTTTTGAAAGACCGGCTAACTCTTCGGACCACTTGGCTATCGTCAAACCTATATCAATCTTTATATTAGAAAATGATATGTAACATGTTTTAAGTTAAATTTATTAGAACAGACATTATAAATAAGAAATTGTACCATAATAATCCCGGCTCTATATCAATTGGTAACTCTTATGTTGTTGTAGGGGTTGTACTTTGATTTGTCATCTCCCCCTCATTGTTGTTCTCGTCGTTGCTCGTCTCCCCCTCTTCTATCACCGGGTCCCTAAATACTATTCCTAGTTCTCGTCCTCGTCCTCGTCCTCGTCCTCGTCCTCGTCCCCGTCCACGTTCTTCTGATATCTTAAACAAAACTAAATATACACAAGTTAATGTTAGCAATAAACTTTCTAAAACATTGTTGTCAAATAAACAAACACTTTGATAATTGATGATACTTAATACATTACTAATTATATTGTACTTATTACATAACATATACTTATTATTACACAACTAGTCTTTTATTCATCTTCATCTTCATCTTCCTCCTCCACCTCCTCATCCTCCTCCACCTCCTCCTCATCTTTATCTTCATCTTCATCTTCATCTTCATCATTTATAAAATCAACTTCATATAAGTCATTGTTTCCTCTTCCAAATCTATGAACCTCCACCACCTCATCTTCTTCCTCATCATCTCCTTCACTAAAACCTTGTAAGAGTTCATCTTCAACAATCGAATTAGATAAACTAAGAGGTGTCGTCATTTCTTCTTGAAATACGGTTGTGTCAACCGGAGCATCAAATTGTGATCTCGCTTTACTTTTAAACACCGCCCACCAATTATCTCTATCTTTCTTTGTGCTTGGATAAGAAGTGTAATAAACTTGATTAACTTGATGTGCAAGCAAAAAAGGGTCATATTTTAAATACTTTCTCTTATGATTTACTTCAACAAGTTTATACGTGTCATGTACAATTGTGCCGATTGAAGAATTATCCATCCAACAACATTTAAACAAGATTGCATTATACGCCATTTGTTCACCACAATACCTCAACTCAATAATCTCTTCTAGGGTACCATAATAGTCATCTCCACCAACACCGTTAACACAAACACCATAATTCATACTTGCTTTATTTTTGCTATATTTCATTGTGTGAAAATTAAAGCCATTTATCGAATATTTCTGCCAAGTTTGTACTTCTTTACAAGGACCCCTTGACATGGCCACCAACAAATCATCTTTGATATCTTCTTGAAGTACCTAGTTTAAAATTAGTCTTATTAAGTACCCAAATATATATTGACTTAAGGTTAGTTTGTATAGATTTGTTTAATGTTTGTATATGAAACTTACATGTTCTTTAAACCAATTTGGGTATAGCTTTTCGTATGAAGTCCAAACCTCATCTATATCAATATTTGGATGTTGCTCACGGATGAAAGTTTCGAATAACCTATCATTTAACAATTTTTACTATTATATGAAGAATATTACACTTAAATTATTTTCTTGCCAAAGTGTAAATAACTCACATACCTCTCATATTGTTCTAATCGTTCACAATTCGATAAGGCTTAAAGATGAGCACGTTCATATTCATCTCCATCCAAATATCTTATTTTTCCTTTTGTGAATGGTTGACCTCCATGTTTTTGGAATAGCTCAGGTAAGGAAGACTCCGTTTCATCTTTTGTTCCAAAATCTAAATCTTTAGCCTTTGTGTCGATATGCTCTTCAAAATATTGCGAACAAAAATTTGATATTTCTTCCACTAAGTAAGCGTTGCAGATAGACCCTTCGACTCTTGCTTTATTACCAACTTTTTGTTTCAAGTGATTTAAAAACCTACATTTCTTATTAATATTAGTAGAATATTCAAAATATTTTATATTTAATTTTTTATTTCATTTGAATAAGTACGTATGTAATTTACCTCTCAAAAGGATACATCCACCTATATTGTACTGGTCCTCCAACCCTTGCTTCATAAGGCAAATGTATAGGTAAGTGCTCCATTGAGTTGAAAAATGATGGCGGAAATACTTTCTCCAACTTGCAAAGTATTTCGGCAATGTTGCTCTCTAGATTTTCAATGTTTTCAAGTTTGAGGGTCGGGGCACACAAATCACGAAAGAATAGACTTATTTCAGTTATTGCACTTCACACATCTTTCGGCAATAAGTGTTTCAAAGCCACAGGTAGTAATCTTTCCATGAAAACGTGACAATCATGACTCTTCAACCCATGAAGGATATGATCATGTCGATCAACACACCTACTCAAGTCGGATGCATACCATCTGGAAACCTCAAGTTACAAATCCACTCACATAAAACTTTTTTTTTTAGCCTTATCAAGTGCAAATGGGGCTTTTGGCTTAACTCCATTTTCCTTAATGTGTAAGTGTGGTCTTTTGCATAATAGTTTAACGTCTTCCCTTGATTTTTCATTGTAGCAAGTTTTATTCTTATTATTCATGACCGTATGAATCAATTGCTCAAAGAAGTTCTTTTCAATATGCATAACATCCAAATTGTGTCGTATTAACAAATGTTTCCAATACGGCAAATCCCAGAATATACTTCTCTTAAACCAACCTAATTTATTGTCTTTAAAATTGTTCAATTCACTCTTTGTGCACTCAATACTAGTAGGATAATCACGAATCTTCTCCCAAATTTCAAATCCGTCTAGGAATAGAGGAGGGGTGTCATTTTTTTTGTAATATATTCTTGAGAAATGAGGTTTTGTTATATCGAAATCCGTGGTTAGGTGATAAGAATTGTCGGTGACAATCAAACCAAGACACCTTATGACCCTTAGGAAGATAAAATGCCTTTGATTCTTCCATACAATAAGGACATGCAAGGAAGCCGGCCGTGGCCCAACCGGAAAGCATGCTGTAAGCTGGAAAGTCATTGATTGTCTATAAAAGAGCGGCTTTGAGTTGAAAATTTTATATCTTAGACACATCGAAAGCGGGTACACCAACCTCCCACAACTCTTTCAACTCTTCGATAGAAGGTTGTAAGAAGACATCTATGTGACTTTTAGGATTATCCGGCCCCGGAACAATCAATGAAAGAAACATAAATGGTTTTTTCATGCACAACCATTGTGGTAGATTGTAAGGGTGAGAATTACAGGCCAACATGAATAGTTTTTCCCAAATTGGCCGTATGGTGTAAAACCATCTGTGCACAACCCAAGTCTAACATTTCTAGGCTCACTAGCAAATTCCGGGAATATTTTGTCCAAATGTTTCCAAGCCTCACTATCGCTTGGGAGGGCAAATGTCCCTTGTACACGAGGGTTTTCTTCATGTCATCTCATTGCCTCCGCAATATTTCTAGTAACATAAAGCCGTTGTAATCTTGGACCTATAGGAAGGTAGAATAAGACTTTTTGAGGTATTTTTTCCCACTTGATGGTGTTGGCTTGTACCTATCTTTGCCACACTTCTTACATTTATCAAGTGACGCATCTTCTTTCCAAAAGAGCATACACCCGTCCTTACAACAATGAATTTTTTGATAGGGTAGTTGAAGAGCTTTGAGCAATTTTTTGGTGTTATAATAGGAGCGGGTCATCACATTTCCCCGAGGTATAACATCCTCAATCAGGGAAGCAATATTATCTACACATTTGTGCGATAAGTTGTGCTCACATTTTATGTTAACAACCCTTAAGCTGCTTGTAACACCGACACATAGCTTCCCTCATATAAAGGTCTCTCCGCCGCATCTAACATACCAAAAAAACTCTTCAATTGAGGGTGTGGAGTTTCTTCTTCACAGATAAGGGGTTCCTCCATATGTTCTAAAGTAGTGTCACCTAAGGCATCTATTACCATCTCTCGATATGGTCCTGTTATGGGAGAGTGAGTAGTGTTTGGTACATTATTTGGTATTTTAAAGGAGAAAGGCTCACCATGACACACCCAATCATAATAATTTCCCGTAAAACCTTTACTAATAAGGTGTTCTTGTACCACAAATTCACTCAAGTATTTCAAATTTTTGCACTTTACACATGGACATCTAATTCGTTGTGAATTCCTAAATTCTTCTCGAGTTTTACCATATTCAAGAAAACTATTCACCCCACATACAAACTCATACTTAACCATCTTCTTAGCATCCACTCTTTCATACATCCATTCTCGTTCAACCCTCTTCATTATAAATCTATATAAATACATAAATATAACATAATTAGGCAATCCAACAACTAATTGAGACAATCTACATTCTTACTAAATAGGCAATCAAAATACTAATTCTAATTACCAATTTTAACCAACTAATCAAATTATGCTACCAACATAAAATTTCTAACCACCAAATTTAACCAACATTCAATTTCACAACCAAAGTCCAACATATATCTACTATTAACAACATATAATAAGATATATCTACTACTAACAACATATATCTACTACTAACATCTTGAACATACTAACAATTACATATACTAACATAATCAAACTTCAATCAATACCAAAAAAATAATTGCAAATTTACTACGCAAATATACACATATATCATATACCCAACTTCAACATCTAATCAAATTAAAAAAAAAACCCCAATTTAACCTAACCTTAACCCTAACTTAAACAACTCTAAATTACATCCAAATAACAACAAATAAACAAATCCTAACATAAAATTAAGGGTAAAAACAAACATAAACACAAGAATTAAGAGAAAATCATTTATCAAATTACTAACCTCTTGAACATACTAACAATTATATATACTAACATAATCAAATTTCAATCAATACCAAAATATAATTGCAAATTTACTAGACAAATATACACTACATCATATACCCATCTTCAACATCTAATCAAATTATAAAAAAACCCCCAATTTCACTACCCTTAACCCTAACTTAAACAATTCTAAAATTGCATTCAATTAAAAACAACTAATCAATCCTAACATAAAATTATGTGTAAAAAACATATATAAACACTAATAAAACAACATAAAACACAAAAATTAATAATAAATCATACCTTAATCAAGTAACAAGAGGAGAGAGAAGGGTCGTTGGAGGTTGGTGTCGACTCTGGAACGGCGGCAGGGGTCAGGGGAGGGTCGTCAGCGGCGGGCGGTGGAGCGGCGGTGGAGCGACGGGAGGTGGTAGTGGTGAAGGGTAGGCGTCGGTTTTGGGGTTATTTTCTTAGAGAGTGAGGGTGTTTGGTAAGTAAATAGAACTAATGATTGAGTTTGGTCGTCCTTTTTTTTATGTCTGGGAGGGTACCGACCGACGCTCAAAACGGTCGGTAAAAATAGAG
>JAIUZE010021472.1:0-10555 GCA_022085475.1 Heliosperma pusillum | reverse complement strand
GAACAATAAGAGAGAGAGAGAGAGAGAGAGAGAGAGAGAGAGAGAGAGAGAGAGAGTCCGAAAGAATAAAGGGGAAAAAAGAAACGAAAACCTTAACAATAAAAGGTTTTTAAAAAGGGTTTTTTTGTCTAAAGGTACCTAACATTTAGGTCACTTTGCACACATGTAACTAACCTTTTTTTTCCCCAAAAGTACCTAAAGTTTATATGTCATTTGTTGACAAGTACCTATTAACGTTTTACGTCAAAGAAAGTTGACTTTGGGGTTTGATTTAAGGGGAAAATGTGATTTATTTTATTATCTTCTATCCCATTCTTCAAAATAGATTAATCACATAATTTAACTATTTCTCGTCGTCTTCAATTGCACCACCCTTATATATCAACTCTCAACCTCACCATTTTTTATCATTGGCTCCATCACCAGCCCCATTCACCTTATCTCCTCCTTCGTTAATGACCTATATAGCTATCTTCACCTTCTCTACTTTTATCCTAATCGCTTTATATAAACTTTCGTAATGTATCCCCCAAATTTTTTCTTTATCCTCCTTCCTTAATCTCTTCCTCCCCCACAACACTTTATTCTCTCCAACTTTACATTTAGTTTATGGTAACCTCCATTTCGTAATAAACATTGGTGATGGAAAGAGTAGTTAAGGGTGGTGACTAATGAGATGATAAGTGTAAATATCAAGAGAGTAAACTCAAATCTAGTAAATGATAGATGAAAAATGCTTGATAATTACAATTATAAGATATGAGCATGAAATCATGGAGTATATTATGAATCATCACGCATGAAATCATGGAGTATATTACCAATCATAAATCGGGGAAGTCCGGGAGATTTGCCTTTAAAGCTGATATGAGCAAAGCTTTTGACCGTATAAAATGGGACTTCCTTGAAGAAGCTCTTAAGCACTTTGTCTTCCTGATTAGATTGACTAATCTTATTATGAATTTTGTATCATCCGTTTCATATGAAGTACTCATTAATGGCTCCCCTACGGCACAATTCAAACCAAAATGTGGATTAAGACAAGGTGATCCCTTATCTCCATTTCTATTTATATTATGTATGGAAATTCTATCTCAAAATCTATGTTCAGCCCAAAAATATGGAATTCTACATGGTAATGCGCCTGGTAGGAATACACCTGATATAGTGTCATTTCACCCCACATTTTCACCCCTTTTCATCTCGTTTTGTTTGCCTTTAACGCTCCCTAGGAGCGTTTCTATGTGATTTACCTTCTTCTAGCATGTTTCTTGCTTTTATCGTGTTTTTGTAGGTAAACCGTCAATTGAGGCGATTTCTACCTACTTTTGATCAACAAAGAAGAAGGTGAATCATTCGGAGGACCCACGGTACACCTAGGGGGGCCCACATACCCTTGGGGGCCCTACTCGACGCGCCAAAGCCCTTCCGAGTCAAGGCAAGCGAAACCGAGAAGGAAACAACAAAGTCAAGCGAAGGAAGAAGGAGATTGAGCATCTCACGGTCGTGAAATGCATCTCACGGTCGTGAGATGCTTTGCCAAAAGCAAGGATTCTCGTGGATTTGGTTTCACGACCGTGAAACTCATCTCACGGTCGTGAAACCCATCTCACGGTCGTGAAATGAGCTTCACGGTCGTGACTTGTTCGTGAAAGTCGACCTTGATTCTGCCTATACTCTCACGACCGTGACTTGCCATTTCACGGTCGTGAGACGTGTTTCACGACCGTGAAACCCATTTCACGGTCCTGACTTGTCCAGTCCATGAAGCTTCTCGAGGCCCATCTTTCCTTCATTTTGTAAACCTATAAATAGACCCTCTTATGTAATTTAAGGGCACGAAAACCCTAGATCTGAAACTTCAATAGAATTAGTTTTAATCTTGTATTAATCTTCCTTAATTAAGCAAATTAGTCGGTTAATTAGTGATTTCAACTTGGTTTAGTGTATGAACTTGGGTTATATTCAAGGATTTGTGACGAAATCTTGGTAATTATATCAAAGTTCTAATCTTTCTCCAAGTTGGTATAATTTCTCTACTTAATCTTGCTTTTAATTAAGTTTTCATTTCGATTATTTTTATCTACTTATTGTTAATTAGAAATGTTTAATGTTGTTGTTGATTTCCTCTTACAATCTTTAGTAAATATCGAATTTCCCTCAAGTATGAGTGAGTAGTAATCTTGCTAGGGTAATGTGGGGGATTATGGGTCCTTGTATGGTTTAATGTGTTATTGTTGGGGGTTAATAGTTGATTATTGTCTAGTCTCCATGCTATGCTTATAACATGTTCGATGAAATGCTTACTTGAGTTTGCATGAATCTTTCGTTTGTTTCGAATGCCATAAGATCGAAAGTCGTGGTCTTTCGTAGAACCGCTAGTTTTGGCAAGCCGTATCTAGTGACGCAATAGCTAGTTAGAGTCGGTTTGAGGAGGAATCGTAAGAACGGAAGCCTCGATTCACTTTCCTAGACTAGATGATATTTCGACTATTAGACCCGACCCTTGCACCCGACTTTACTACCCATATGAACCCACTCACCCTAGTCTTCCCTCTTATTTGTTAAAAATCCAACCTTTATAGCTTTAGACTCCTCTTGTTGTTTTTAATTGCTTTTGATTGTTGTTAATTAGTGTAGCCAACAAACCCAAACCCAAATCACTTTGTGACTTGCAAGAGACTTTTAGTAGACTTTTAGATCAAATTTTGAACAACAACCGTCCCTGAGATCGACATCCCTACTTCACAACTATAACCACTACATCAAAATGGCGCCGTTGCCGGGGACGGTGTATGTTTAATTTGATTGTTTTTAGTTTGCTTTAGTTTTTTGCCTCTTGTCTTGAGAAACCTAGTTTCTCAAGGCATTCTCACCGTTTACATTTAGTTTTCTTGTATGCCCAGGCGAGCTCCCCCAAGGAATCAACCTCTAATCGATCCCGAGATCGAAAGGACCTTTAGGAGACTTCGCAAAGTCTTCAAAACCGCAAGTAGAGGCTCTTCTTCAAATCCGATTATCACAACGGAGGAGCTTTTACCTTCAATTGAAGAAAGGGAAATTCGGGAAAGTAACGAGATAGATATTGAGCATCCAAGTGTAGAGAATTGGGAGGATATTGTGCCGATTGCGGAATTTGTGAATCCTTTTGGAATCCCACCAACCATCCCACAAGACATCCAACCACCCACTCTTATAACAATGCCTAAATTCTCATCTCACTCCATTCCCACGGAAGATACTCTTCCAAACACCACCCCCGTACCACAAAATCTCACCGGAAATTTCATTGCCAAAACCGCTTTTATCCAATTGGTAGAGAGAAACCAATTTGGAGGTATGCCAAGTGAAGACCCTCATCTACACATGGAGACTTTTTGTGATTATTGTGATGCCGTTTCTCAAACGGGAGTGACTCAAGACCAAATCCGATGGGTCTTGTTTCCTTTCTCTCTTATTGGAGCGGCAAAACGATGGTTGAAGAGTCTTGACAAGGTCGCTCTAGGTATTGACTCATGGAAGAAGCTAGCTCTAGCTTTTTATCAAAAGTTCTATCCACCGGAAAAGACAAATATGTTGAGAGCTAAGATAACCGGGTTCAAGCAAAGGGATGAAGAGTCACTCTATGAAGCTTGGGACCGATTCAAGGAGATTATTCGTTCTTGCCCTCACCATGGTTTGAGTGAGTGGTTCTTAGTACAACAATTTTGGAATGGACTTTATGAAGATGCTAGAGGAATTTTGAACATGGGATCAAATGGAAGGTTCACGGAAGTAGATGATGCTCAAACTTTGGCAAGAATAGAGGAGATGGCGGCCCATAACTCATAATTTAGTAGGCCAAGGCAAACTCCTAGGGGAAGACATGAAGTGAGCTCCGTTACCCAAATGGGAGCCGATTTTGGAGCTCAACTTAGCTCTTATATGGAAGCAATGAACCTCAAAATGGACCAACAAACGGCTATATTCCAACAAGCTCAAAGTTCATTAACTCAACCTCCTATGCAACAAGTGAATGCTATGGTGATGGCACCAAGCTTACCTCAAGGGGTTTGTGAATGTTGTGGAACATTTGGTCATGATACCCAAGAATGTAGAGGATCCGTGGAACAAGTAAATGCCTTTCAATCTTATAGGCAAGGAACCCCTTACTCCAACTTCTACAATGAGAACACAAAGAACCACACAAATCTCTCATACAAAAGCCAAAATGTTCAAAACCCTCAACCACAACCATATGTTGCCCCACCCATGAGAAACAATCAACAAAATTTTCAAAGACAACAATACAATCAAAACCAACCTTCCTACAATCAACCACAATACAACCAAAATCAATACAACCCACCACCACAAAATCAACCTCCCATGCAACCACAAGGTGGGGATCCAAACTTGGACATTCACAAAGCGATTCTCCAATTGCAAAAAGATAACCAAGCCAAAGATATTATCATCAATAACATCCTTGCCCACAATAAAATGCTTGAAACTCAAGTGACTCAAATAGCCTCGGGGAGTTCCTCTAGGGGAAAGGGTCAATTACCTCCTCAAGGTAATCCACCTAGAAATGAAACCGCCAATGCTATCCATTTGAGGTGTGGAAAGAGTTATGAGGGGCCAAGAATGCCAATTGAAGATGATAATGGAGAGGGAGACAAAGTGAAAGATGATGGGCAAATTGAAATTGAGGTTGTTGAATTGGATGATAAGGAGGAAGAGTGCTCTTCAAGTGAGCAAGTTGTTGTTGAGAAGAATGATGATGTGATAACAACAAACAAGAAGGTTGAGGAGCCTATTGTGATAAGGCTACCTTTTCCTTCTAGACAAGCCAAGACAAAACTTGATAAGCAACTAGGCAAGTTCATGGAAATTGTCAAGAACTTGGAGGTCTCCATTCCTTTCACCGACCTCATTACTCAAATCCCCGCCTATGCAAAATTTATGAAGGACATCCTTACAAGGAAGAAGTCATTGAGTGGAGTCGAAACTGTGGCATTCACCGGTGAATGTAGTGCATTTCTACAAAACCCAACCCCTCCAAAATTGAAGGATCCAGGTAGTTTCTCCATCCCATGCACCATAGGCAACATTACCATTGACAAGGCCTTGTGTGATTTGGGAGCTAGTGTGAGTGTGATGCCATACTCCATATGTGAAAAACTTGGCATGGGAGAGCTTAAATGCACAAACATTACACTTCAAATGGCGGACCGATCAACAAAGCAACCTTTGGGTGTGTTGGAGGATGTCCCGGTTTGAATTGGGAAATTTTTCATCCCGGTGGACTTTATTGTTCTTGATATGGCGGAGGATTCTCAAATCCCCATTATTCTCGGGAGGTCATTCTTGCACACCGCCGGAGCGGTAATTGATGTGAAACAAGGGAGGCTTACCCTTGAAGTGGGGGATGAGAAAATCACTTTCAATTTGCAAAATGCCATGAAAGCCCCCAATCTTGGATAAGCATGCTATTTCATTGACATTATTGATGCCTTCGTTGAAGAAGTTACACCTAGCTTCTATATGAGGGACCCTTTGGAGGCTATATTGACTTTAGAGCCAAGGGATATCATGGAGGAGCTACATGGGTTTGAGTTCGACTTACTTGAAACAACTTTGGAGGGAGAAGAGCTTGATGAAGAACAACTCTTAAGACTTGAGTCTATCATCCAAACTTCTTGTGCGGTAGACATCGCGGTAGAGGTACAAGCTCCTTCTCTTAAACCCCTTCCTTCTAACTTAATATATGCTTATCTTGATGAGTCGAAGTGCAAACCGGTAATTGTAAATGCTAGCCTTGATGATGATCAATTGAATGCATTGTTGTGTGTGTTGAGAAAACATGAGAAAGCTATAAGCTATAGCTTGGATGATTTGAAGGGGGTTAGCCCCGAATTGTGTATGCATAGAATTCATATGCAAGATGACCATGAGCCAAGAAGGCAACCCCAAAGAAGATTAAACCCCACCTTGCAAGAGGTTGTCAAAGGTGAAGTCATGAAGCTACTAGACGCCGGGATCATCTACCCAATCTCTTACTCCGATTGGGTTAGCCCCGTGCAAGTGGTGCCAAAGAAAGGTGGCACCACGGTAGTGAAGAATGATAAAGATGAACTAGTACCAACTAGGTTAGTGACGGGGTGGAGAATGTGCATAGACTATAGGAGGTTGAATGCCTCAACAAGAAAGGATCATTTCCCCCTTCCCTTCATTGACCAACTCTTAGAGAGACTTGCCTCAAACAAGTATTTTTGCTATTTAGATGGATATTCGGGATTCTTCCAAATCCCAATTGACCCGGTTGACCAATCTAAGACCACATTCACATGCCCTTATGGCACTTTTGCCTATAGGAGAATGCCTTTCGGTCTTTGCAATGCCCCGGCTACATTTCAACGATGCATGATGAGCATTTTTTCCGATTACATTGAATCTATCATGGAAGTTTTTATGGATGATTTTAGTGGATATGGGAAAGA
Organism: Heliosperma pusillum; assembly: GCA_022085475.1. Classification (NCBI taxonomy): domain Eukaryota; kingdom Viridiplantae; phylum Streptophyta; class Magnoliopsida; order Caryophyllales; family Caryophyllaceae; genus Heliosperma; species Heliosperma pusillum. The sequence continues at coordinate 4,073 of JAIUZE010021472.1, read as the reverse complement.
TTTTGATTTGTGCTTGCATAATTTGTCCTTGGTGTTGCAAAAATGTGAAGAAGTTAGTCTTGTTTTGAATTGGGAGAAGTGCCACTTCATGGTTAATGAAGGGGTGGTTCTCGGTCATCTTATTTCGGAAAAGGGTATCCAAGTTGATAGAGCTAAGGTGGAAGTGATTGAGAAATTACCCCCACCTTCAAATCTCAAAGGGGTGAGAAGCTTCCTTGGTCATGCCGGCTTTTATCGCCGGTTCATCAAGGACTTCTCCAAAATTGCTAAACCACTTACACAACTTCTCCTCAAGGATACCCCTTTCCATTTTACTAATGAGTGTGTTGAGGAATTTGATAGGATCAAAGAAGCTCTTATTTCGGCTCCGGTCATGCAATCCCCAAGCAATCCCCGGATTGGGAATTGCCATTTGAGGTGATGTGCGACGCAAGCGATTATGCCGTTGGCGCGGTTCTTGGCCAACGGAAGGATAAAGCTTTGCATGCCATTTACTATTCTAGCAAGACCCTTGATGAGGCACAAGTCAACTATGCAACGACGGAAAAAGAGCTTCTTGCCATTGTTTTTGCTCTCGATAAGTTCCGTTCGTACTTGATTGGCTCCAAAGTCATTGTGTATACGGACCATGCCGCACTCAAATATCTACTTGCCAAGAAAGAAGCTAAGCACCGCCTCATTAGATGGATCCTTCTCTTACAAGAATTCGATTTGGAGATAAGAGATAAGAAGGGTGCGGAAAATGCGGTGGCGGACCACTTGTCCCGGCTAAGCTATGATGAAAGTAAAGATGACATGCCTATCAACGATTCATTCCCGGATGATTTTCTCTTTGCAGTTCATGAAACAATCCAAAATCAAGCACCTTGGTTTGCGGATTTTGCCAACTATATTGTGGGTGGTGTTCTTCCACCGGGCATCAACCACAATCAAAAGAAGAGATTTTTATTTGAAGCCAAGAGATACTTTTGGGATGATCCTTTGTTATTCAAGGAGTGTGGCGATGGGATGTATAGAAGATGTGTTCCACAATGGGAGTATGATGAAATCATGAAAGGATGCCACTCCTCTCCTTATGGAGGGCACCATGGGGCAAGCAAGACCGTTGCTAAAGTACTTCAATCCGGGTTCTTTTGGCCCTCTATGTTCCATGATGTCAAGCACTTTGTCCAAAGTTGCGATGCTTGTCAACGCACCGGCAACATTTCTTGGAGGAATGAGATGCCCCAAAGGGGGATTCTTGAGGTGGAAGGGTTTGATGTGTGGGGGATAGATTATCAAGGCCCTTTTATTTCTTCAAGAGGGAATAGGTACATTCTTGTGGCCGTAGACTACGTGTCCCAATGGGTGGAGGCGGTGGCTTCCCCTACAAACGATGCCAAAGTTGTCATCAATTTCTTAAAGAAGATTATTTTTCCCCGGTTTGGAGTACCTAGAGCTCTAATAAGTGATGGAGGAAAGCACTTTCATGAAAAACGACTTGACTCACTACTTCTCAAATATGGTGTTCATCATCGTACCGGTTTGGGGTATCATTCCCAAACAAGTGGGCAAGTCGAAATCTCCAACAAAGAAATCAAATCTATCCTTGAAAAAGTGGTCTCGAAGCACCGCAAAGATTGGAGTTCAAAGCTCGATGACACATTATGGGCATATAGGACGGCATTCAAAACTTCTATTGGAATGTCGCCTTATAAGTTGGTGTATGGCAAGTCTTGCCATTTGCCCATAGAGCTCGAATACAAGGCATATTGGGCGATCAAAGAACTAAATCTTGATGCAAAATTGAGCGGTGACAAGAGATTACTCCAACTACAAGAGCTTGAGGAGTTCCGGCTCAAATCTTATGAAAATGCCCAATCTTACAAGGAAAAGCCCAAACTCATTCATGACAAGAAGATCCTCAAAAGGGATCTCCAATGTGGAGACAAGGTCCTTCTATTCAACTCAAGGTACAAGCTATTTCCCGGAAAGCTCAAATCCCGATGGTCGGGACCATTCTTGATCACCGAGGTAGGGAAATATGGGGATTTTGAGTTGGCAAGCAAAGATGGCCAGAAATTCAAAGTGAACGGGCAACGAATCAAGCTTTATAAGGAAGGTTCTCTCGTAGGAGTAGTCGAGGCTTTATACCTCAAGCCGACTACTCCTCATTGATTTTTGAACAAGAATGGGTTTTGTGAAGTCCCCTAAGAATCACAAATTTGTAAATAATTCTAACTCACTTGACTAGTGTTCGATAGATTTTAGTTTGCATGGGAATTAATTAAATTGACGATAATAAGGTCGCATTTCGTTTGGCTAATTAAATCGTTAATTAAATCAATTTCCCGTTACTTAGTTAGTTTTGTACATTTTTAGTGTAATTTTTGTCAAAGAGAGTGTGAGGGAGGGATTTAATGTGTTTGTGATTGTTTTCGTAAGTTGAATTGAAAGAAACGTAGCGGAATGCTAAAGAGGAAGCGAGAAATCGAGCTAAGGGTGAAGATTTTGAAGAAAAAGAGTCGAAAAGACGAGTCACACTCGTAAAATTGGTTTCACGCCCGTGAAAATTCAAGAAAAGCAAGGAAATCGCGAATTCTCCATTTCACGATCGTGAAATGGCATCTCACGGTCGTGAGATGGAGAAAATCAATGCAGTAGCAGTTCACAATCATCTCACGGTCGTGAAATGCATCTCACGGTCGTGAGATGCCATTTCACGGTCGTGAGCCCATTTTCACGGTCGTGAAACAAGCTTGACCGAGATTTTCCAACCGTGACTTCTCCTTTCCTTATCTTCTTATCTTTACTCATCTTCTCAACAACACAAACACAAACACATCTCACAAAACCCTTATCTCTCCAAAAATCACCAAAAACTCCCTCAAATCCTCACCAAACTCACTCAAATCTCTCCCAAATTACCACAAAAAGCTTCATTCTTCAATTATAAACACTTTGAGAACCAATTTTTTCCCTTATAAACACCAAAAAACCAAAAAAAATCGATTTTCAACCTTGGTTTTTCAAAAATCCGAAAATTTGAGATCTTTTTTTTGGGTTATTTTTTTGCTTTCTACTCTAATAGGAAGTTGTTTTGGGGCTAGTTGAAGGTTTCTCTAGTATTTTCAATTGTTTTAGAGGCTTTCTTTGAGAAATTTTTTTTGGGAAAAAGCTTGATAAAAATGGTGGGTCAAGGAAAAGGGAAGGCGGCAGCGGCAAGAGCACCAAAGAGGCGGAGAGGCAGCGGGTCCAACAACCCGGACGCTAACGAGGACTTAGAGATTCAGCAACTTCCGGGTTTTCCGGAAGTCGTCTTTGAGACGGAGGCTCAAAGACAAGCTTTCGCTGCCATCCAGGGGTTAGAGATGGAACCCACTGTATTTCTATGCCACGACATCATACGTCGTCTTGGCCTTACGGAAGCTATGCGAAATTTTTTCGCGGTCACAGGTATGACTACTCTTTATTTCATGCATGAGCTCTCCTATCGGAGTCTCACGCTAGAATTTCTAAGTAGTTTAAATACCTTAGTAAATGCTGAGAAAGTGCCGTGTTTCAGCTTCCGTCTTGCTAATACCTCACATGTTGTCCCAATGGTTGATTTTGCTGCTATTCTGGGGTTGGGTTTTCCTCCTAGAAGGAATACTGTAGAGCCAAAGGGCTATGATTTGAACCCTCTTTGGTTGGCTTTGACCGGTAGGACCTTGGTCGATTTCCGTAGGAATTCGGCCCTCCTAATCCACCACCCTGTGCCTCGTTTTTGGCATAGGTTAGTGTCAGGTACCTTCCTAGGGTGGCAAGAACCGAACTACCTCACCCAGCTAGACTTGACCCTCCTAGAGACGCACTTAAATGTGCAAGGACATAGGGATAACTTCATCTACCCCATAATGAATGAAATCTACAGGAGGTGGAGGAAGTTGGGTCAGAACACCATAGCCCGTAGGCAGACGGTGACCATGGGGGGTTTGGTTACTTTTTTGGCCAAGCACTTTGACGCAAATTTTAACAGTGATGGGAGGTACGTGGCTTTGACCGGGGGGACACTTCTTGATGAGAATTCCCTAATCTACTCGAATTGGATTAGG
>JAIUZE010021470.1:0-14581 GCA_022085475.1 Heliosperma pusillum | reverse complement strand
AAAACCCGGACCCACCATGAACCAGCCCAGACCGGCCTGGACCGGGCCTGAACCGGCCTGGACCGGCTGGTTCGGTCCGGTTCACCACCACCACCATTTCCGGCCACCACCACCACAACAACCCAAATTCCAAATTAATTCTAGCATGTTTTAAATTAACAACATCCATTTTAAACATTCAAAACAACCATCAATCATACAAAAATCATGATTATGAAGAATCATCCAAATTCATCAAGAACCACCAACATGTTATAAATTCATAAAACACCATAATAATCACTACTTAACATGTTACTAACTAAAATCATAAAATCATAATAATATGAACAAAAACTAAAGATGAACCAAAACTAAAGAAAACAAAAACTATGTAACATATATCCGTCGAGTAACTCGGAATCGTTACCTTAGCTAGCAAAACAATTAGCACCAAAATAATAAGAAGTATATATAATAAGAACCCTTCTACTAATCTTCACCCAAAATATACGAGTCTCCAAACTCGTCTTCAAAATCTTTCCCTATAAGAAATGACAAGAAAAACATTATTAGAACTTAAAATATAAATTTCCATAATTAAAGTGTTGAAAACGATTTTGTCGGAATTGAAATAAAACCGTACGTGAAGATGAAGAGCGAAGAGGAGAGTCTAGAGATATAAGATAGGACGGATTTAATTAGGAAATGAAGGTTTTATGAAGGTTTTGCTCAAGAACAACGAAGAACAAATGATGAACGACGAAGAACACGAAGAACGATTAAAGAAAGTGATATTTTGATCTTAATTTGATTTGTTGAAAAATGAAAAGTTGTTAGTGAGTAGAGAAGGGTGAGGGAGCCGTGTAATTATAGGCAAAAAGGGATGTCGGGTTTTGAAATTGTTGTTACGTAATTGACTCGCGGTTAATAATTATTTTACGGTAAACGATTAAAGATAATTAACGATAAAGTTAATTAAACTAAATATCAAGATATTATGATATTGAAATGAAAAATAATGAAAATATCAAGACCTAAGAGAGGAGGGAGTGCCGTGTGGGATAGGTGAGAAGACGGATCTGATTTCGAGCGTTTTGCGTAATTCTCGTTAACTGATCGATAAAGTGAAATAATATCTAGATATTATGATATTATAATCAAAAGTAATGAAAATATCAAGGTCTATTAGAGGAGAGGAAAGGAGAGGAGAGCCGTGTGGGTTTGTGGCTTGTCGGGTCTGATTTTTTTCTCGATTTGCGTAATCTCCGTTGACGGATCGATAAAGTAACAAATATCTAAGATATTTGTATTAGTTTAATCGAAAGAATTAAAATATCTCAAGTGAGTGGACAACGATGACATGGGCGCGTGACTCATGCCAAAGTCGAGTTTCGAGTTTGTTACGGGATTTACGATGAGTCGGGAATAGTTAAATAACGTTCGGTTAAAACCGTAAACGTTATTCTTTAAATTCTGAATAAATTCAAAATAATTATATTAAATTATGATAAATCTTAATAAATCCAAATAAAAATAAATCAAAAATATTATTTTTTTAAATAAAATTTCGGTCTTCAAACTTATGAGGCGAGTCGGGAAAAAGTCAACGGAAGCCAAAGTTGACTGAAAAGTCGAGAAAAGTCGAAGATGACTTAAAAGTCAAGAAAAGTTTAGAACGACTTAAAAGTCAAGAAAAGTCAATGACGACTTTCAAAAAGTCAAGAAAAGTCACAGACGACTTAAAAGTCAAGAAAAGTCAAAGATGACTAAAAACGTTCTTTTCATGAAATCTCTCAGAAATTCCAAATACGAACGCGGAATTTCAAAATAAGACTCGGAACAAAAATTTCTATTTTAAAAACTTAAGTTCTACTGAAAAGTGTTAGTAAATATTTTTACTAGAAAAATTGGCACTTTTCGGGTTGTTACACACTCTCCTATCTACGACTTATAAGAATGTGCCCGCAGTCTAGTATGGTAGACAATCCAAAATCATTAAGTAAGACTAATCATGATCAAAATCTAATGTAGGAAGCATTAGAGAAGTAAAGAAGAGGCTTGGGAAATTTGGGTAAGAAAGTGGACAAACGATTTTGGGTCATGTGGAGCTTAAGTCAAGCTAGTAATAACCAAATGTGTAGTGGATACTCAATCCAAATCATACCAATTCCCATCAACAATAGTCAAAGCCAAAAGCAGCATATTGGCTTATTAAACATGACAAATCAGGTTACGACTTCCCATAATTTTTCTTTCGTTTCCTTTTCATGGAAGCGTTTTTCTCTTCTTTTTCTTTTTCTTTTCTTTTCTTTTGAGCTTTTCTTTTTCATTTTTTTCAAAGCTCTTTTTTTTTCTTTTTTTCTTTTTCTTTTGAGAAACTCGGGAATCAGCGATCCCGAGACAACAAGTTCACACCAAATGGTGGCATTATTAGAACATCGCAAAAGCACAGAACACCCCTACACATATAGTCGGTTACTAGCTCAACAAGGGTAGGCAATATTATAATGTAACTAGGAAGAAGGGTGTTTTTGCGAAATGTGAACATGAACAAATGGCTTCAAAATGTAGATCATGATAGCAATACTTATAGAAAATGGAATAAAAACCATACTTATGCGTTTTGATGTGACACAGACTATAAGGAGAAACTACTCACTCCTAAACTGGGATCGGGTTCAGATGTACCAACTACTGGAGGCTCTACCTTACAATATGAGTAGCTTGCCAAAGTCAAGATCAAGCTTAATTAAGTCCAAATGCAACTTTCTACCTACTGTGTACAAGACATCCCCATGAATGCACAATTCCTCATAACATATTGAAACATCAACTTATAAAAACTATAATTGAGAAATGCAAGATGGAAATGATCTTTTCTTTTTGTGTTTTTGAATTTTTCGATTTTTTCGATTTTTTTTCATTGCTATTCTAGTTGTTTTGCGTGTTTTGACTCGTTTTATAGGAAGAAAATATAGCAAAACTGCTTCATTTCCTATAAAACGAGTCAAAACACGCAAAACAACTAGAATAGCAATGAAAAAAAATGAAAAAATGAAAAAAATCAAAAACACAAAAAGAAAAGATCATTTCCATCTTGCATTTCTCAATTATAGTTTTTATAAGCTGATGTTTCAATATGTTATGAGGAATTGTGCATCCATCGGGATGTCTTGTACACAGTAGGTAGAAAGTTGCATTTGGACTTAATTAAGCTTGATCTTGACTTTGGCAAGCTACTCATATTGTAAGGTAGAGCCTCCAGTGGTCGGTACATCTGAACCCGATCCCAGTTTAGGAGTGAGTAGTTTCTCCTTATAGTCTGTGTTACATCAAAACGCATAAGTATGGTTTTTATTCCATTTTCTATAAGTATTACTATCATGATCTACATTTTGAAGCCATTTGTTCTTGTTCACATTTCGCAAAAACACCCTTCTTCCTAGCTACATTATAATATTGCCTACCCTTGTTGAGCTAGTAATTGACTATATGTGTGGGGGTGTTCTGTGCTTTTGCGATGTTCTGATAATGCCACCATTTGGTGTGAACTTGCTGTCTCGGGATTGCTGATTCCTGTAGAAAAAAAAGGAAAAAAGGAGCTTTGGAAAAAATGAAAAATGAAAAAGAAAAATTGAAAGCTCAGAAGAAAAAAAGCTAAAAATGAAAGAAAAAGAAAAAGCACAGAAAAATGCTTCCATGAATGAAAAGAAACGAAAGAAAAATTATGGGAAGTCGTAACCTGATTTGTCATGTTTAATAAGCCAATATGCTGCTTTTGGCTTTGACTATTGTTGATGGGAATTGGTATGATTTGGATTGAGTATCCACTACACATTTGGTTATTACTAGCTTGACTTAAAGCTCCACATGACCAAAAATCGTTTGTCCACTTTCTTACCCAAATTTCCCAAGCCTCTTCTTTACTTCTCTAATGCTTCCTACATTACTTTGATCATGATTAGTCTTACTTGATGATTTTGGATTGTCTACCATACTAGACTGCGGGCACATTCTTATAAGTCGTAGACAGGAGAGTGTCACTTCAAATTTGAACCAATATTTCCTATTTCACAAAAATTTGAGTGAAGAGTGTACCGTGAGAGTCCATTGTCAAAAGATCATGCAAAAGCTAAAAAAGTCCAAAGAATATTTTCTATGCTGCGCGTTTATGTAAATCTCAACCATGATTCGCGCTTTCCTTCGCCCTTGTTGTTACGGGTTTATGATTCATCTACTTGTTAAGAGCTTACTTTTTGAGATTTGTACGATAGATTGATCATTGTTTGCTACCCTTGTCCTGGTTATGATTGTTATGTTTGCTTGAGGACAAGCAAGGGTTTAGCTTGGGGGAGTTTGATAAGTGATATTTTTTACTAATTAACCTCCCGTTTTAGCTCGATTTCTATATGATTTATGCACTTTTTTAAGTGATTAACGAGCTAATATTGCTATTCTAGTTGTTTTGTGTGTTTTGACTCGTTTTATAGGAAATGAAGCAGTTTTGCTATATTTTCTTACTATTTGGAGCAAAGGTACTAGAATACGAGTTTTCAAGGAACCGATGATAGCCATTTCACGATTTGACTACGATTCCGCTACATCCTTCCTGGAATGGATTTATCTTGGACTTTGACTTTGTACTTCAAAAGAAAACATCAATCCAAGTCAAAGGAGGACTAGCCCAAGCCAAATTACGTGTTACATTGACCAAGACCAAGGCATAGGATTCCGTGCCCAAAGACAAAATTGGAAAAGACGGAAAAATCCATCTGGGTTACATACCCGATCGGATTACCACGTACCCGATCGGGTATGTTTGCCAATGAGGCGTTTCTTTGCTCTTCCTCTACCAAGCTTAAATGGGTGATTAAAGACTTTGTCTAGGGTCTTAATTTGGATGATGCAACAGCCATGCAGCCTTATAAAAGCCAAGGATCATCTCATACAATTAGACAACAATTAACATATCTATATAATATCTTTATCATACAATTAGCATACTTTACATACTTTCATTTACAATTTACACAATAATCCACTAGTTTACTTCTTTCATACAAGTTTTAGATTATAGTTTATGCAATTTCTTAGTACTTCTCTACTGTTTTTATAAGCTTTTGTTATTGGGTTGGATATTTATTGTTTACTTTCGTTCTTATATAATCGTATTCCAAACTCTCTATCCTTTACTCATGCAATTTTCATCATGAACTTTAATCTAATTAGTATTGTTTTCATATTATTGTTGTTAGGAAATCAATGTAAAAGCAATCTAGTTGGAACTAAAACATCGTCTAATATGCCATCTTTTATTTTGCCTAATCATATAATCACATAATTCATCACTAGAATCATTATTAATATAATCACCATAATCATTGTAGTACTTATATTTCATAGTTTAATTTCCTACATCTTATTCCTTTTAATTTACTTAATTACATAAATTAGATTAATTCTAATATTGTAAGATTATCATTGTGTAAATACAATAAATAGAATTGTAGTATTGAAATGATTTACTAGTTAAAATGAATTGAAAGAAGAGTCGATACCAATAGAACCATCTAGTTGTTTCTTCCTTTGGTTATGCCAAATTCTATAACTTTGTTTAGTGGCCATGAACAATTGTTTGTATTAGTCAATTTCCGTTTTTGTAACGAGAGTTGGGATGGGAATTAGGACTGCCAATAGGGGTTTAGTGACCTAACCATGCTGAGAGGACGTTAGGACCCACTAAAAGGTCGGTACGAATCCGAGAGGAATATACCGCTACAAGGCTTAGACAATCATAGTAATTCTAATGTTGGTATCAATAAAACTTTTAAATCGTTTTACATGTATTTCTCTTTCACTATATCAATTTGATCAGATAGTTTATTTTACCGTTTTAGATAGTTTATCTTATTGTTATTTAGTTAGTTTAATTTATCGTCATTTTATTATCACTCTTAGGTAGTTTACTTTATTGTTATTTGCTACTTTATTAGTTAGTTAGATAAATTTTTAATATTGTCATTTTAATTATCGTCCTTAGTTAGATTTTAAATATTGTCATTTGGATCAGCACACTTCCCCGATCGGATTCGTGACAACCCGATCGGGTAAGTTGTCTGCTTCGAGTTTTAAATGTCGTCATTTACATACTTGTCATTTTAAATATCGTCATTTACATACTTGCCATTTTATTTTATGTTAGTTGTTTAGACAACCACCTCAAATGACTCGGACTTAAATGAAAATCACTCCATAGCAATTCATAGTTAACACGTACTCCCTGAGGATCGACACCCTACTTCCCTAATGCATTCCTTATGTTGTTAGCCTAAGTGTGGGTAATTATTTTTGTATCGGGCTCGCGACAAGCACGGTCAAATTTTGAACTAAGAAAATTAAAAGAAAATAAACTAAAAAGTAAAAATCTAAATGCAATCCTAAATGCAGTGAGTTCTAAATGCAAATCCTCCCCCAAGCTAAAACTTCACATTGTCCTCAATGTGCATGCAATTATAACAGAAGCAAACCGAGAAACGGTTGGTAGCACATAGAACAAGATGAAATTCTAATGGGAAAAGAGGGCTAAAAAGAAAACTAAAAATGCTAAAAATAAAAGAAAGAAAAAGCTTACAAAATGTCTAGGCTCCCCCAAGCTAGTATAAACAAGGGGAGCTCATTGTCATCTCATCACAAAGGCCACCAGCTATGGCCTCTCCTCTCAGAAGGAGGCGGCTCGGATGCGGATCCAGAAGCATCTGTATAGTAGGTATCATCTGCAGAATAATAACTACCACGAGAAGTAATGATCCCGGTTGGGTTGCTGCCTCCTAAGGACTGGTACTCTTCTACTTGGTGATCTCTAAAATCACCTCTATACCCTCCAAAACTCTCAACGCCATAGTCGGTTCCACAGTAATCAGGTCCGGTCTGCTGCACACCTGCATCATAAGTAGTACCATACCCCCCTTCGGGCCAAGTATAAAAAAGACGGGTGGGGGCCCTCAGGTCTAATCATACCTTGCCTAGCAAAGTGGTCATAAATAGGGTGCAAAGCAAGCTTCTGGTCAAACTGAATTATATTAACCGACAAGGTTAAGGCTTCAAAGATGGCGGTCACGTCGCCCGTAGCATGGGTCGATCGAGAGGATGATCCTACCTCAGGGCGGTGGGATCTAAGCTGGATAGGGGGGTCATTGGGGGTAATATCCCCAACAGGAAGGAAGTAAGTGGGTTAGGGTAAGATAGTTTCACCCTCCTGAAGTTGAGGACGCTGCTTAAGTAATGGAATTTGGTCTACCTCGGCGGTCAACTTGACCGAATCACGGCCAGCTATCCTCCAAATCATATGGGGGTGGGAGACACGAAACCAGTTAAGCTGAAAAAAATAATCATAATCCAACCCATTTCCCATCTCGGTGGGAGGTGTAGTCAATGCCTGGAGGTCAGTGGTGGCTTGGTTAAAACCACAAACTCGCATAGCAAGGTGAGTGATAAGACCTTTATAGACAATGGCAGTGTTCTTAGGATTAATGGCTTTAGTTAACTGAACAACAAAATAATATGGAATGCTAATAGACCATGGTTCTTCACCATTCACATTCAAAAATCCTCCTAAAATATCTAACTCTACCCGTCTCACCAAATGAGGTTCAACACGACCCAAGAAGGTCCATCCCATGAATCTTTGCCAGATTCTAAAGGCGGGATGATGGATGTGTTGGTGTGGGACATGGTCCCAACGAGAGACAGGGTAAGTCAAAATAGCGTTCCAAACTAGGCTAACATCAAAGCCGTCTGGAGGTGAGGTAACAGTGTCCTCATAGGTGAGACCGAATTGGCCGACAAAGTTTCCTAAGTTCATACTATAATCATCATTGAATAATCGAAACCGAACTTGAGGCATAGAGTTTTATTCCTAGACCTTTGTAACTCAAAAGAGCTCAAGAATTCAAGAGTTAATTGAGGGTAGGTCTTTTAACTAAAGTTCATACTAGCATTCATCCCTAGACCCCTAAATAACACCTTAACATGCTCATAAAGCTTCATACGTCTTAAAGAAGAAACATCTAGGAATTTAGTGGCTCTCATACCTTTGCTCTTAAGAATGCACCAATTTTGCCATTGTTTGTTTGAACTAAATCCCACATCCGGAAAGTCAGGATCACGTATAACATCTACTTGATTTTCGGTTTGATCATTTGCTTCAAGCATTTCTATGTCTTCTTCTTGGGCTCTACTACTTTCTCCTTGATTGGAGGTTCCTGCCCTCTTTGATCTCCTTATTGTAGGTGCCATTTTCTAAAATAAACTAGTATTAAAACACTTCTTTATAAACACAATTTGATAGCATAAGTGTTAAAATACTAGGCTTTAAGCACAAATTCAAGCATAGCTACCTAAGTGAAACATTATCATGTTATCTTTGAGCACAAATGGATGTTCTTAAGCACAACAATATGTCACTAAGATGAGCAACATACACTTGAATCATGAGTTTGGCCACTACTCAAAGGTACTAATGCTAAATTAACACAATAAGATCATAAGTTCATAGTATAAAGCATGAATTCAAGCATCATACTACCACTTAAGCATAAGTTCTTAGCATATAGTAAAGATGAGTATCCTAATTGGCATATGAGCATTCAAATCATAGTAAGCATACTAATTAATCACTAACATTCACTCTATATCATGTAAGAAGCATTAGAAATCCAATTTAAACAAGTTTTACAATCAAAATCAAGAACCCCCAAATTTGGGTTAGGGTTTGTTCATGTTGGATTTCTGGAAAAATAGAGGGATTGAAGTAACTAAAGTAGAATTAAATTACTTGATAATGCTTCGAAGTTGCCTTGGATGAACTATAGTGACAAATTTTGTAAGAAAAGACTAAGAAATGAAGGTTTTGAGAGAAATTGAGCTTTGAAATTTGAAGAACACGGGAAAATGGCAGCAAGCAAAGGGTAGCAAGTTAGCTTTATAGAAGAAAATAGAACAAAATACAAATCAGACCATATACCCGATCGGGTATAGAAGAATCCGATCGGGGAAGTTCGCTGGTCTGGTTTTTGTTTCTTTTTTTTTTCTTTGCTACTTTCTCTTACCTTTTGGCTATGTCCTTGAACATACTTACTAACCTTAGTAATCTTGGCAACTTGGGCCAAGGATAGCTCCTTCTTGTCTCAATAAGTCCTCCAATTCCAAGTACGAAAAACTATCAACTAAACATGCATTTCTAAATGTAAATAATAAGTAAAACGATAATTGTTTCTAACTATTACATCCAAAAGTCCAAAAAGATAGTCCAAATAAAATAGTCCAAAACAAAATCATTGTCTAATAAGTGGAATAAAGAATGCATAAAAAGAGAAGTAAAGAGAAAGACGGGTTGCCTCCCGACAAGCGCATTTTTAAGTCATGCTAGACTTTGTGTTTTTATCTTTCCTTAAGACTTATGAAGGGATTTGAGCTCCTTGTAGCTTGATTCGTCCTTGAATTTTTCTCATTTACCTTTTGCCAACACCCATGGCAACTTAATGCAAATACACTTCCGAAGCCTTGAAGGCTTCGAGGTCACCATCTCCAACACTCAATACATTCCCCTTTTTATCAAAGGTGGCAAGGTGATCTTCTCTCTTTGCACATCTATACAAGCCCCAAATGTAATTAGGAAGGGTCTTCCTAATATAATATAGTCGTCTCTTTCTTTCTTTGAAAATATGACATAAAAATCAACGGGAATAAGGAAGTATCCAATCCGTATGGGGACATCTTCCACAATTCCTGCTGGAGTATGCATAGATCCATCGGCTAGTTGAAGGCTAGTATTAGTAATCTTCATTTATATTGGGCAATGGTCATGATAGAAGGAAAAAGGCATGACGCTTATAGCGGCTCCTAAATCACACAATGCATTTCTGACCTTATGACGACTCATTGTGAAAGAAATGTTAAAACAACCTGGATCTTTAAGTTTGGAAGGAATGATAACCTTCCCTTCTTCAAGGGTAGGTTCCTTGTGAGAGTCTTTGGTTGCTTCTTTTTCTCTAGATGTTTTGCCAATCCTTGCTTCCAACCTTGAGAAAGCTTTGTCGTTTGCCCTTGTTGTTTCAACAACTCTTTCTTCTAATTTTCCTTGAGCTTTTATCAATGTCATGATCAAGGCTTCGAGACGGGATGTCTCCTCATGTGTAGGGACATTGGTTGGTTTGGCTAGTGTTGGATTATTGCAAAGTTCATGGGGTAACCTAAAGATGGGCTCCTTACTCTTTCCATTCCCAAGAGGATGATCACAAGGTTTGTCACTAATCATGTCAATTGTGACAATCGATGGTTCTTCACTACCTTGGGTGGTTTGGCTAGAACTCGATGGGGTCAATTCTTCTACTCTCTTTTGGAGAGATAAAATGGTTGATTTGAGTGAGTTTAAGCTAGAAAAGAAGTATGAGTACATATTATGTTGGGCTTGGATTACTTCCCTTAACTTAACATCTACTTTTGATGTCAATTGATCATTTTGAAAGGATGAGTGTGGAATTGTATGAGGTGTATTAGTGGGTTGAGTTTGGCGAAATTGTGGGTGAAAGGGGTTAAATGGTGTGAGTTTGTTCCCACATCGTTGAGGTACATGTCCTATTCCTCTACAAAGTTCACAAGGTGTTGTTAGTGAGGTAAATGGATTTAAAACTTTTGGGCGATATAAAGTGCATTTTGGGGTGGTTTCGTTTGGTTGAACGGGACAGGCTAAGGAAATGGTAGTGTCAACACCATTTGAAGTTTCCACTCGGCTTTTCTTTCGCTCTCCCCCATCACTTTGAGAACCTTCCCCACTTTATTTTTGTGAATTAATTGATAGGTTTGACATAGTGGTTTTAAACCTATGGTGAAAAGCGATGACAATGTCTTCCCACTCCATTGGCCTTGTGGCATCCTTTAAACGACGGGTGAAACACCATTTAGCTTCTCCCTTTAGTGATAAAGGAAAGAGAGTTTCTCTAATTTGGTTTTGGGTGATTCCCTCCCTCATAAAGGTTTGACACAATTCACAAAAGGTTTGGATATGGTGTGACGGGTTTTCATTTGGTTTACCACTAAATTGGTTACCCTCAATGAGAGTAATCAAAGTCATATGGACCCTTAGGATCCCACAAGCAAGTTCAAAAACCCGGTACCTTGGATCCTCCCTTGTTAGCACCATTTTTGTCAACCTACAAGAAAAACACAAAAAAAGAAAGTTAGTGATGATTTTAGGTACGTTTGCACCTAAAAATGGTAGATTTTTAAACAAAAATCAGCAATACATAGATAAACAACCGTGCTCCCCGGCAACGGCGCCAAAATTTGACCGTGCTTGTCGCGAGCCCGATACAAAAATAATTACCCACACTTAGGCTAACAACATAAGGAATGCATTAGGGAAGTAGGGTGTCGATCCTCAGGGAGTACGTGTTAACTATGAATTGCTATGGAGTGATTTTCATTTAAGTCCGAGTCATTTGAGGTGGTTGTCTAAACTACTAACATAAAATAAAATGGCAAGTATGTAAATGACGATATTTAAAATGACAAGTATGTAAATGACGATATTTAAAACTCGAAGCAGACAACTTACCCGATCGGGTTGTCACGAATCCGATCGGGGAAGTGTGCTGATCCAAATGACAATATTTAAAATATAACTAAGGACGATAATTAAAATGACAATATTAAAAAGCTATCTAACTAACTAATACAGTAGCAAATAACAATAAAGTAAACTACCTAAGAATAATAATAAAATGACGATAAAGTAAACTAACTAAATAACAATAAGATAAACTATCTAAAACGGTAAAATAAACTATCTGATCAAATTGATATAGTGAAAGAGAAATACATGTAAAACGATTTAAAACTTTTATTGATACCAACATTAGAATTACTACGATTGTCTAAGCCTTGTAGAGGTATATTCCGCTCGGATTCGTACCGACTTTTTAGTGGGTCCTAACGTCCTCTCAGCATGATTAGGTCACTAAACCCCTATTGGTAGTCCTAATTCCCATCCCAACTCTCGTTATAAAGACGGAAATTGACTAATTGAAATAATTGTTCATGGCCACTAAACAAAGTTATAGAATTTGGCATAACCAAAGGAAGAAACAAAATAGATGGTTCTATTGGTATCTACTCTTCTTTTAATTCATTTTAACTAGCAAACCATTTCAATATTACATTTCTATTTATTGTATTTACACAATGATAATCTTACCATGTTAGAATTAATCTTTTTTATGTAATTAAGTAAATTAAAAGGAAAAAGATGTAGGAAATTAAACTATGAAATATAAGTACTACAATGATTATGGTGATTATATTAATAATAATTCTAGTGATGAATTCCATGATTATATGATTAGACAAAATAAAAGATGGCATACTAAACGATGTTTTAGTTTCAACTAGATTGCTTTTACATTGATTTCCTAACAACAATAATATGAAAACAATACTAATTAGATTAAAGTTCATGATGAAAATTGCATGAGTAAAGGATAGAGAATTACCGAGTTTGGAATACGATTATATAAGAATGAAAGTAAAGAACAAATATCCAACCCAATAACAAAAGCTTATAAAACAAGTAAAGAAGTACTAAGAAATTGCATAAACTATAATCTAAAACTTGTATGAAAGAAGTAAACTAGTGGATTATTGTGTAAATTGTAAATGAAAGTATGTAAACTATGCTAATTGTAGAAAAAGATATTATATAGATATGATAATTGTTGTCTAATTGTATGAGATGATCCTTGGCTTTTATTGGGCTGCATGGCTGTTGCATCATCCAAATTCAGGCCCTAGACAAAGTCTTTAATCACTCATTTAAGCTTGGTAGAGGAAGAGCCAAGAAACGCCCCAGCCGCAAACATACCCGATCGGGTATGTGGTAATCCGATCGGGTATGTAACCCAGATGGATTTTTCCGTCTTTTCCAATTTCGTCTTTGGGCACGGAATCCTATGCCTTGTCTTGGTCAATGTAACACGTAATTGGGCTTGGGCTAGTCCTCCTTTGACTTGGATTGATGTTTTCTTTTGAAGTACAAAGTCAAAGTCCAAGATAAGTCCATTCGAGGAAGGATGTAGCGGAATCGTAGTCAAATCGTGAAATGGCTATCATCGGTTCCTTGAAAACTCGTATTCTAGTACCTTTGCTACAAATAGTAAGAAAATATAGCAAAACTGCTTCATTTCCTATAAAACGAGTCAAAACACGCAAAACAACTAGAATAGCAAAATTAGCTCCTTAATCACTTAACAAAGTGCATAAATCATAAAGAAATCAAGCTAAAACAAGGGGGTAAATTAGTACAATATATCACTTATCATATATATTGAAGATGAACTCCTGGTTTCTATGGTAGAAATACTCATCTTGATTGCACCCAAGACAACCCCTTAATACCAATAATATTTTTACTAGAAATATTATTAGTGACCTTAAAAGGAAAATCTAATTCTAATGAAATTACTACAATAGTAATGAATATTGAAGATCTTAGACTTTAGAAAAAATTATTCATAAAACTCTTTTATGAGAAATGTTAGTGAGATAAAGAGATTTTGATAAGAATGATTTTTATTAACCAAAAATGAGAACTTTTTCTCATGGGGTTATGGGTGGGTGAGGGGCCGACACATGCATGTCTTGGGGATCCCCAAGCATGCTCAACTTTTGTTCTTATCAAAATGTTAGCCCTAGGTTTAGGTATCTAGGTATTATGATTATGTTTTTAACAATTTAAAACTAATCATACTTACCTAAATCACACCCATAAAACCGGCACACCCACTTAAAATGGTCTCCATTTTATCTTTGTAATTTTGTCATTTGTAATGTGGTATGACATGTATCATGTCACATGTCATTAAAATAAATAAATGTATATTTAACAATTTAAATATCATTTCACATTATGTAACAAAATAAATAGTAATTTATAATTACATATATAAAATGGGTCACATTAAGTCCGGTTGATATAATCTACAACTCTTTGTAATTATAATCAACTAATCATTCTTATCTCAAATTGTTTCATAAACAATAATCAATTTTAGCAATATAACATTTTAAATACAAATTTGCGTCTTATTTAATCCTATTACAATAAGACATAAAATTTTCACTCACAAATAAAATTTGTTCTATTGAAGGATTTAATTAGTTTGTATCGATATACAATTAATTAACTTTACAATTAAGGGAATGGTACTATAGGTGTGACCTTAAGGGATCAAGTAATCACCACCGTCATACGACAGTAACGTCAAACTCTAGCAATTCAATCATTACCGATTAATGTTGACCAGTTGACAATAATATTTATCATCCCTTAGTGATCTTATTGTTGAGATTTAACCCTCGCGAATGCGGAAATAATAAACAAACAAGCATGTGAATTATATTGCGGAAATAGGTAGTTTTTAAAAACTTTTATACATGCAAGTTAAATAAAACTAGGAATGTCAAAATATTACAACTAAGTGCGGAAAATAAACAAAGAGACGGGGTCTCTTAAAATGTTAGCAAAGAACAAGTGTTTAACCAAAAC
>JAIUZE010021469.1:0-36136 GCA_022085475.1 Heliosperma pusillum | reverse complement strand
TATGCTTTTGTGTAGTGGCCTTCCTAAAAGTTTCTGGGCAGAAGCCATAAGTACTGCATGCTATGTGCACAATAGAGCTATGATTAGACCTATTCTTAAAAAGACTCCCTATGACCTTTTAAGAGGGAGAAAACCCAATATAGCTCACCTTCGTTGCTTCGGTAGTAAATGTTTTGTCCATAACAATGGAAAAAGTAATTTGAGCAAATTTGATCCACGAAGTGACGAAGCTGTGTTTGTTGGTTATTCTAATCATAGTAAAGCTTTGAAAGTTTTTAACAAAAGAACTTTGTGCATAGAAGAAAGTTTTCATGTTGTATTTGATGAAGATAATGTGCTTGAGCAAGTTGAACAGAATAAAGAAGAAGACATGAATGATCCAGACTTTCGCCTTTCAAGGGATGACGCGCCAGAGACTAATGAAGAAGTTATTGAGGGAATCAATGATGAACTTGACAAATCCGCAAATGACCTTGAAAAGAGAACTGAGACAATTGTTGATGATACGAATGTCTCTTCTCAAAATAAGGAAAATGAAACCGAAGTTATAGCTGATGATGCTATAACTTTGAACTCAGATCAAGATGTTGTAACTGAAGTTGTACCAACCTCGGCTATAACCCCAGAGTCCAACTCAGGGGGAACCAATCTTGATTCAGAATCATTTGAGGAAAGTGATAGTTCATCAGATGATGATGAGCCTAGGAACTCTAAGAAATGGAAATATAAGAGTTCTCATCCTATGGATTCTATCCTAGGAAGTTTGAATAAGGGAGTTCAAACGAGACAAACATTAAATAACTTTTGTTCATTCTATTCTTTTCTGTCTACCATAGAGCCTACCAACATCAAAGAAGCACTTCCAGAATCCGACTGGATTGAAGCAATGCAAGAGGAGCTTCAACAGCTTGAACGTAATAAAGTCTGGCACCTTGTGCCACGACCTTCTAATCGAACTGTGATTGGTACTCGATGAGTATTCAGAAATAAATTGGATGATTCAGGAGTTATAGTTCGTAACAAGGCTCGATTGGTCGTTCAAGGTTATAATCAACAAGAAGGATTGATTATGACGAGACATTTGCACCAGTAGCAAGACTTGAAGCAATTCGCTTGCTTATCGCCTTCGCAACTCATAAAGGAATGAAACTGTTCCAAATGGACGTTAAGACTGCTTTTCTTAACGGATATTTGGAAGAAGAGGTTTTTGTTGAACAACCTCCCGGATTTTTGAATAGCAAATTTCAAAACCATGTTTTTAAACTCGATAAAGCTTTATATGGTTTGAAACAAGCACCTAGGGCTTGGTACGACAGACTATCCAAATTTTTATTACAAAACAATTTTAAAAGAGGGTCTGTCGACAAAACCCTATTTTTAAAATCTGAGGGTTCTGATTTACTTGTTGCTCAAATTTATGTAGACGATTTTATTTTTGGCTCTACTAATAATAAATTGTGCAAGTATTTTTCAGATTTAATGACCTCAGAATATGAAATGAGCATGATGGGAGAATTAAAATTCTTCCTCGGATTGCAAATTCAACAAAATAAGGAAGGCATAAAGATTCACCAACAAAAATATGTCAAGGAGCTAATCAGAAAATTTGGTATGGAGAACGCTCATCCAATGGACACACCTATGGTAACTGATAAAAAGTTGACCTTAGACGAAAGTGGTAAGTGTGTCGATGAGACTACATATCGAGGTATGATTGGTTCTTTATTATATTTAACTGCAAGTAGGCCTGACATCATGTTCAGCGTATGTGTCTGTGCTAGATTTCAATCTTGTCCTAAAGAGTCACATATGATTGCAATTAAACGTATCTTGAGATATTTAATTGGTACATCTAATTTATATTTGTGGTATCCACTTGAGTGTAATTTCGATCTAGTAGGATGTTCAGATGCAGATTATGCAGGATGTTCCTTAGATAGAAAAAGTACATCTAGATTTGCTACATTTGTTGGACCATGCATAATTACTTGGGGCTCAAAGAAGCAAAATTCGGTTGCGTTATCTACTACAGAAGCCGAATATATCGCTGCAGGACTGGTATGTTCTCAACTAATTTGGTTAAAGCAAAAATTATGTGATTATGGTGTTAATGTTGGTTGTATGCCTGTATTTTGTGATAATACGAGTGCTATTGTTATTTCAAAAAATCCAGCTCAGCATTCTCGTAGTAAGCATATAGACATTAGACATCATTTTTTTACGTGACCATGTAGAAAAGGGCAACATTAAACTCGAATTTTGTAGTACTGAAAATCAATGGGCTGACATTTTAACAAAGCGTTAGCGAGAAGACGTTTTGAGATTTTGCGGTTGGAAATTGGTTTAATCGGTAGCAATTAAATTCATCATAATTATTTTGTGAACCTGCGTGACTGGCTAGAATAAGACGAGATTATATGACTGTGTCCGCGTATTCCATTGCTAGTATATTTGTGTTCAATATTATATATTTTACGTGAGCATCTTGCATATTAAGTATTTTATGAAAATTAAAGGGTTATTTAATAGGGTTAATCCAACCTATGTCCTCCCTTCCTAAATTAACTCAACCTATGTTTTATCCCATATTAATCTTATCTTTACACTCATTTTTCTTATATTGCCCCATTGGAAGGGCAACCTGCTGGGCAGGTTATCATTTACCCTTAATTATCTTAAACACCTTTCTTTCCATTCTTTTTTTCCTGTAATTCTTCCTTTTTAACCCACCTTTTCTGTTCACAATATTCTTCATCTCCATCTCCATTCAATGAAGCTTCATTCTCCTTCACTTTATCCCGGTCATAATCATCCTCCATTACTCCATTTACTTATCAGTCTCACTTATCTGTCATTCACCCACCATACCCCAAATTACATTTACCATCAATTTGAAATGGGGATATAGGATTTTGAAAGATTACCCAACCGCTGGTGGAGGAACGACGATTCAAAGACGGCGAAATATGAACACGGTTGATAGCGGCGTATTAGTTGGGCACGACTAAGGAGGATATATAGAAAAAGGTTTTGTTATCATTACCATATCATCATTATCATTTCCAATCTTATGAAATCCCGAACTTCCATCTTTAATTTCATCCTTATCTTCTTCATCTTCAAAATCCATTTATTCATTTAATCATCAATCTCACTTAATATTTTCAGTTTTTGTGAGATTATCCATGCGCAGACAGAGATTAATAACTTGTGCTCCTTGATTTAATTTATTGGATTATATTTTGTTGATGCCAATTTTTTTGAGATATAAAACCATGATTAATTTTTTTCAGATTTTGAAGTAACACAAATACCTTAAGGTATATAGAAGAAAGAAGAGGAGTTGGGTATGGATTAATTACTTCTGTTTTTAAAGATTTATTTTTTCAGATTTTTTGGGTTGGGTATGAATTAATAGAGTTGGTCTAGCTAGTAGAGTTGAAGAAGAGAGGAAGGACGAAAGAAGCTAGGGAAAGAAGTTTTAATGGAGGGAGACCATGTGACATCTTAATTAAATGAGAAAACCTGTTGATTAATAAGTTGACTGGTTACAACAGGTAAAATTTAAGCTGGTCTAATATGAGATGAATGAGTGTGAAGGTGAGATTAATATGGGATAAAATATAGGTTGGAGTAATTTAAGAAGGGTACGCATAAGTTGGATTAATCCCATGAAATAACCCAAAATTAAATTATGGACCACATATTTGCCAAAAATATATCTTATTCACTCTCCAAATTTAACCAAAACTCTACCCATGTAACCATATTGGCCGAAAATACCCAACACAAAATATCTTACCATATCTTTTTATTTACCTAATTCTATCCTTACCATATCTCAAAAATAATTACCCTAGATTCCTTTTCCTTCCCAAATTCAAAAAAAAAAAAAAGGAAAAAGGACTACATAGCCGGCACCCTATGTGTGCCTAAGTACAAAACCCAATACCACTTTTCATTATTACCTATCACTATCACCATTAAAACACTTCACCAATTTATTTCTTTCTCTCCTTCCTCACGGCACAAACAACAACAATAAAAAAAAATTAACCCAAAAAGTTCAAGCTTCAACAATGGCTTCCACAAGATAAAAAGATACCAACACCCCAAACTCCAAAATTCCAAAATTCCAAAACCTAGTATTCCCACTAATCTCTCTCCTAACCCAAAACAAAAACACCCAATATGACCCAAACCGAGTCGGGTTCGGTTATTGAGGGTATTAAGAGACGAAAATTAAATAAGGGGAAGACTAGAGTACAAGAAGAAGCAAATATGGACACCGTCAACACGGTTCCCGAGGGGTCTACACGGACTCTGTTTCGTGATTTCTCACCTCAAGAAACAGCATCCGGGCTTGACAAGCTTCGTTTAACAAAAGATGAACGGAAGTTAGTTAACCGGGTTGCTAAGTACGGTATTCATGGAGGTCGTAGCTATCCGAAAGCATGGTGTGAAAAATATGAGGCTTTGGGATTTTTTAACGACTTTCTGAATTTTTAAGAGTGGGAAAGCGTGTCACGGTTTTCAGGTCTAGTTTATCCAATCGAGGTAATTCAGTTTTATGCTTATGTTTCTTTAACTTCTGGAGTTTTGCATGCCGTGGTTAATGGCCGACCAGTTTCCGTCACCATGGCCGACTTTTGTACTCTGTTTTTTGTTCCTGATGATGGAATCAAAATTGACCCCGAGTACGTCATGGGACGAACTGTCGGACCCGGCTAAGTTGGAAGTGAAGCGGTATTTTGATGATGGGGCTACTTTGTCTAGTTGTGTGTTGGCGGGGAATGTGTCCCCAAAATGGAAGTTTATGTTGAATTTTTTTTGGAATATGGTTGTTCCGCGTCGGGGTGGACGGGATAAAATTGCTTGCTATGAGATGATGGTTGTGAAAAATTGGTTAGAAGGTAACCGGGTCAATCTTGCTTTCCTTGTATTTTCTAAAATTTCTCAAACTGCTTTTTCGGTAACCGAAGACAAAATTTATTCGACCCTTGACTTACCATATGGGATGTGGATATCTCGGGTCTTTGAGTTGAAAGGGGTTGTTGATTTGGATAGTTATGGTGTTACGTTGAAAGATGATATGTGTGATACGTTTTTGAAATTTATGAAATTGGAAGCTTGTGGTCCGGAATTGATGTTTATGAAAAAAGGTGGTTCGGTCGGTGTGAAACCGGTGGTGGCTGATTTTTTGGGGCTTGAATCAAAGTTGGATGTTTTTATGGGTAAAGTAATGGAGCGCCTTGATGCGCAAGATAAGAAAATTGATGCGGTGGTTGACAAGGTTGTCAAAACCGTAGCAATGGGGAACTCTCGCTCCACCCGTGACCATGGAGGGTCGGGTGTGAGTGGTGAGTTGCGGTCTTGGATGACGGGAGTTGATGGTTGCCTAGCCAAATTAGAGAGGAATGTTGTCGATATTCGACAAGAGATGTTTCGGCAACGGGATCGGATGCAATTCTTGGTTAGCCAAGGAGGTGCATTGGTGAAGAGTGGTTCGGAAATGCGTGAGGGTATGCACACTATTTTTGATGCGACGGAGGCTCTTTCTTTGAAGGTTCGGAACTTCGATGTATGCCTCACCGCCCAAGCTAATCATGTGTCAACGTGCCTTGATCGCCTTTCTACTCTTGAGTACCGTACCCGACCCGATTACATTGACCCCAACATCATTCGCCAACCCAATTTGCCTTGATCTTCTTATCTTAGCTTGTTTGTTTCTTAAACTAATTCACCATTCGGCCCATTTTGGCTTTATACTCTATCCATTCGGCCCATTTGGCACTAACAATGTTTATTGTGGTTTGTAGTTTTTATTGACATTTGATATTTGATTTTGCTTGATATATATCGTTTAGTATTGCGTATTTTGCATATCTATTTCTTGCCTTGGAGTATGCTATTCTAGTCATTTTATATCCTTGTTCTTGTCTTTTCAATGATGCCAAGAAGGGGAAGAAATGATATGATTTGAGTCTTTGCTTAAGCTTGCTCCTTGTCAAGACTCGTTATCTCTTAAAGTCTTTCAAGTTATAACTTTGGCTAAGTTGTTATGTTCTTGCGATCAAAGTTGCTATAACTTTGGGAGTATTTTGTTGAGGGGGAACCATTCTTAGTCACAATGTTAAGAGAAATCAAAAGAGACTTGTCATCATAAAAAAGGGGGAATTTGTTGGACCTATTCTATAGTTTTGATAATGACATGTATTTACTTGATAATATGCTTTACTTGATATATCATATGCGTGTAATTGTGTGCTTTAGTCTTATCATAGCTAACAACAATTACGAGAAGGAAGATCAAAGTTATAAGAACTTCAGGCATAACTTTGACAAGTTCTGTGAGACAAAGTTATAACAACTTCAGGAATAACTTTGGAAGTTTACATGGAAGTTATAACTACTTGGTTATAACTTTAAAGAAAAACGTTCCAAGCAAGATCTACCTCAAATAACACAAGACTCAAGATGGAGGGTCTTTGTGATCAAGATGAAGAGATGATCCGTATACTGAAGATCTTTATGAAGATTAGATAGTATAGGTCGTCATTCGGTAACTATTCCATTCAAGTGATTTTAAGTTCAAAGTTACATCTTTAGCCTATAAATTTGGATGATAAATGTTGATGCATGATTTTGGAAATAAAATGTTTTAAATGTTTTCAAAAGTGAAAGAATATTTTTATATTTATCAAAAGTTTTAATAGAGAATATATTTATGAGATTTTATTGGTTAGTAACACAACTTATGGGTTGTCATGCTACCTAGGGTTTCTAATATATTCTATCTCAATTTGTTGTTAACCTAATAAGCCCACCTAGGGTTTGAGCCACCTAGGGTTTCGTGGAAACCTAGGATTGTGCCTCCTAGGGTTGCGTGCTCCTAGGGTTTCGTGTAAGATAGGAATTTCGGCCTCCTTAGGTTGTTTTCCTTGTTTACCTTAATCTAGGATTCTAATATATCTTTACAACAATAATTTGAGATATTAAAGATAAATATATTTCTAAAAGATAAACCAAATAATATTTTGAGATAAAGATATTTCTAAAAGATAAAATAAATATTATTTTAAGATATTAAAGATAAATATCTTTATTACTTCCTCCGTTCCATTGAGTTGTTTACGTATTCCGTTTTGGGCCGTTGCATTTGATTGTTTACGTTTCTATTTTTGGACATGTTATGAGCTTATAAATTACTAAAGTGCCCTTACTTTTAATTAAACCAAAGTCACCAACTTCACCCCCAACGGCCCAACCTAACCACTGAGTATCATTGACACCACCAACCATCCACACGAACCACCATTGAAATCCCCAACCACGACCACCACCACCACCGAGTCCGACCTCTTTTCTTCACATTCCACACAATTCCGACCACGTCTGCACAGTCCACACACTACTCCTTCAAGCTAGACCCACCTCCGTCATCCAAACCCACCGCCTCTCCACCGACCACCACCACGTCACCATTTTTGACGCCTATTCTATTATCTCCACCGATCTCCAATGCCGAACTCTAGCACCACCACCATTAACATCATCGACCAATTCATCTCTCTCCTCTGATCTATTGTATAATGCGAACGTCTGAGCCTCAGCCTTTGACATTAGAAAACATTGCTGCGATGGTGGCTCCAATCCTCTGGCTCGATGGCAATGACGGAGGCGCGGCTGCAACAATGTGGAAACGAAGTACAAGTTGTTTTGGTGTGATTAAAAAGTAGAATCCAATGGTGGTTCAAATTGTTGATTTTGGGTGTTGAGCACGGTGGTTCAACCATTGCTATGGTGGCTATGCAGTTTGGTGAGGAAGGGGAGAGGAAGTTACTAGTTAGTGGTCTGTCAGTTTGGTGAGAAAGCAGGAAAGTGATAGGAAGTGATAACTCAATTGAGGGTAGTAATGTCATTTAAGAGCCAAAACCCTCCCTACCCCACCTGTTTTGCATTTTTCTTAGTATTTGGGGAAAAAGCAAACGTAAACAAATCAATGGAACGGAGGAAGTAAATATTAAGCTAGGGTTTTATATCTCCTATGCTTTGATTATAAATACTCCTTCACATCTCAATTATGAAACACACGAAATATACACGACATACATACTTGAGAGAATTTTCCAAAATCGTTTTAAAGCAAACCTTGAGCAAAATATTTATTATTTTTAGTGTTTGTTTTTCAAAAGAGTCGTGCATCAATTATTATCAATCGCTTGCATGAAATACGGTATTGGATAATAGTACATCACATAATCTTACAATTCTTTAACGAGAATCTGTGTGAGTTATATTGTACTCTCTTATTAACGTAAGATAGTATAGAGTATTTAGCGATACTCACCTTGAGTTATAATCATAGTTGATTATACGAGTGGGTTGATAATTTTTGTAATCCGTAGAAAGGTACTAAGAATTATTAATCGAGAATAGTGGACGTAGGTTTCAACGTGTGAAACTGAACCACTTCAAAAATCTGTGTGCCTCTCTCTTTACTCTCTTTACTTTTCGTTATTTCGTTACTTACGCTTACTTTGATTAATTAATTAGTTGATTTTAATCTATTAGATCAAATAATTAATTACATATCATATATATCGAAAAAGTGGGGCTAGTTTTTAATACTCAAATCACCCCTCTCTTTCGTATTCGATCAATAGACTCTACAATAAGTGTTAATGATAGCGCTCTCCATCTACCACCATTTTTTTTTCTCATCCCACCTATTGAAAAACTTGATTTTAGGGAAGATCTTGTGAAATATTTAGGAAATGTTTTGTTTAGAAAATAGATATTTTCCTAAAATAAAAAAATTAATAACAAACATTATTTATAATTATAGAACTTTCTATATTAAAGAGATTTCATATATATTATGTTTATGAATATACGATTAAAAGAAAATTTCTTCAATTAATCCCCTTATACTAAAAGAATAAGTCTATCCAATTAGTTTTCCCTCCAAAATACACACATTAAATAAGGTCACAAAATGAAGAGTTATCTTATTATGATATACTTTGTATAATCTTTCATTAAATTATAAACATTTCACTAAATTAAATTTTCATTAAAAAATAAACTATATACTCCGTGTAAAACAAAATTATAAACTATTATTACTAGATACATAACCACAAAAATGGTTAAACTAATTTGTTAAATTTATACATTGATACAATTCGATTCATGTTAAAAAAAATGGTTTTCATTAAAATAATAAAATGATATGGTAAGTTGTTTCATTAGTTATGTCCTTTAATTCTTTTGTTCTGAAATCAAAATGTGATTAGGAAGAGAAATCTGATAAAAAAAAAACTATTTTCCGTTTAAAATCTATAAGTATAATATATTTGAAAGTAACCTCTATATATACCGTGCATTGCACAGGGTCTATACTAGTATTTAATAAGAGATTTACAAAATGTAAAAAAAAAGATAAAGATAAATACTTTATAAAATAAAAAAGAAAAAAACACACAGTGATTACCAAGTTTTTTTTAAATGAACAAACTAATTATTGAATATATACTTAAATTAACTATAATAATTGACAAATTAATTTTATAAAAAGAAAGAAATAAATATATCCTAGTTAAGAAATAAATGTAAAATTACTAACCTAACCTTTATTTAACTAATTCAAGTTAAATCATGACGGAATTACTTTTTCACATACGAAATTTACTCTTTCACATACATTTTTTCATTAAGTTTCCATATCATACCTTTTTTCTAAGAACAATTTTATTTTCCCTAAACATAATAAAATTAAATGTTATGTATACATTTAACCTATAATTGAATCTAATAAAATTGAAAAATTGATTATAATTCTCTAATTAGTGAATTAATTTTATATTTACAATGATTGTACTATGAAATATTGATATAATAAAATATTGATATCGATTTTGGGTTGCTATGGGATGGTTTGTCAGTGTCGGGTTTTTTTGCGGGATATGGTTGTCGGCTGGGACAGGGCTGGGCGGTGGTGGGAAGTCGGAGATGACGAGGTATGCAGATCTGGTAAAGGGAGGGCATCCTGGCACCCACTGTCGCGACGTTGTCAATTGCGTCTACTCGAACATTTCAAAGAACACTTCAGCCGAATCCTGGGGTACCGGTCGTGCCGTCTCCCACATTCCGGTGGTGGTACCCACCGCCTTCGGCAACATGTGTGGTGGTGGGGCCCACCTCTGCTCCCATAAAGGCCTTGGAGAAGATTGGCTCTTCAGATATTGGTAGGGGGCGACGATAGGTTGGTCGGCGCAAGGCCGGGCGGTGGTGAACGGAGAGAGGAGGGAGGTCTAGGTCTTCCGTTCGTGGGGTCAGCCGGTGATGGCCAGCTACATGGTGAAGGGTAATGGTGAACGGGAATGGTGAACGGAGATAAGGGAAGGGGGAAATTAATCCCCTAATACTAAAAGAATAAGCTATCTCACAAATTTTCCCTTCAAAAAACATCTATTTAAATAAGGTAACTAATAACAATTAAGTACATTAACTAAATAAAGAAATTAATAATTATATTAATTTATTTCATTTAATTGTTATATTTTTCATTGAAATTAATCTTTTCATCACATTATATTATTTTCACTAAATTCTAAAATAGAATATTTTAATTAAAAAGTTTTAAAATTTTTATATAAAACTATAAATTAATTATTTTTGTGATACTATTATTTAAAAATAGCTTGATTCATATTACGTATAAAACAAAATTATAAATAGTTTTTATTATTTTCGTGACAAAAAAATTTGAGAAATTTTATATATTGTGATCACTAGCTTTGTGGTATAAAAATTAATTCTGTAAAATATACACTTTGACACGCTACTTAGTTTTCTTAATTAATTTTCAGTTTCAACTTTTTATTTCTAAAAGCAAAATGCACTAACAAGAAAAATGAAAACTAATGAAATACAATTATTATCTAAGTAATTTATCAAAAATAAAAAAACTTTATATACCGTGCATTTATGCATGGAATCTAAACTAGTTGGTTGAGTAAGTGAAACGAGAGTAATGTTGTAAAATTCGTATTTGAACGAGTAAAATTCGTATGTGAAAAAACACGACTCAATTATACTTGTCACATGTGTTATTCTACAGTTGGTCTCTCTTGTAACGGTCACAAGCTTGTGACGGACTAAATATGACCATTTTATGATAAAAAGTAATCATCCATAAACAAATGAGAATTTGTGGTTATTCTAATTGCATTAGGTAAGTAGGTAATTGTCTAAAATACACTCTTTTTTATGTTAATTACTAGCCTCGATTTTGCAGAAATAACACCAAAATCCAAAGTAACTCCAGCTTCAAACGCTATCTTCCTCTTCAAACGCTGTCTTCCTCTTCGTCAGTCATTTTTGTCCAACTTCCTATTTAATTTTTATTTTACTTTGTCGTCCCTCAATTTTAGTATTTTCATTTCCAATTTATGCTTTGTTTTTCTCCAATCGAATTTCCGGTTTTGTTCTGTAATTGATGTCATGACTTATCATCGATTCATTGTACGATATAATTCACTCGGGATAGAGGTTATAATTATCGGGTAATTAAACTCTTAACACGGGAAAAGTGGAGAAATTTGGTAGAGTAACTTTTATGATTGTATTTACTCCGTATTAATGAGTATGTTTTTAGTATACTTTGATTACAAATTCTCATAGAAGACGGGCACTATCCGTCATAAGCTGAAGACGGATAGTGCCCCTCTCACAATGTGCAAGTGGGAGGCAGGGTAAATGGATCCCCCACTTGCTCTCCCACTTGCATATTGTGAGAGGGCACTATCCGTCTTCAGCTTACGACGGATAGTCCCCGTCTTAAGTAAGACGAGCTGTTGATTGATGGTTACCCGGTTATATATGGTGTGATTAACGAACTGAGTTGTTTAGTTAGTCGATTGCATTGGAACTTGTGAACACTTGAAAAACAAGGGTGTAACTGATAGTAGACCAAAATTACAACTAAGCTGATGTAGTAGAGTTGAAGTCATGAAGTTAGTTAGAGAAATAATGATTGTGCTAGTAAACTGGGAGATATAGTTTCCAACTATATACTGTTTGATACTCCTTTTTATTGCTATGGAATCCTTTTGTTTGTTTTTCTTCCTGCGTTTTGAGATAAACCCTCACAACTTTTATACACTTCAGACCTGCAGCACCATCTCCCTCTGTCTTCTTCTTTGCGTAACAGACATGGAGGATACCAAAGCTATCGCGTCTTCATCTGCAATTCCTGATAGAGATGGAGATACATCTTTAGCTACAAATAGTATGTTAACCTTCCATTACTGCAAATATTCGTATGCCTATTTAATGATGGCTTGGCTGATGACAAACTTGAATTCTGATTTTGGATATTGCCTGTCCAACATGTTACCATATCGTCTATATAGCCACGGATTTCTATCTAAATTAAGTTGCTTAAAATATGTCTACACCCTTACCCTTATTTTGTTTATGCCCTTCTCTTTGGCACATCCAGGAAATTTTGTTATGTCTACAAACTTTTATACAATTTTGTTCCTAAAAACTCTTCTTATCGTGTCTATGACGCATGCGCTAGTTCTTTGTCACTTGGATCCCTCCTCGCCTCAGTGTGCCTCACGCCTTTTAATTAAGTTCAGTCTTCTACTGAGATTCTCCAGTCTAAGTGTATCTATAAATTATTGCTTAAGAGTAGTCTCATGTGTATTTCTAGTTCCAATCGTTATTGTCATAGACTCATTATTAATGAAAAATAATAGGGAGTATTATTTTCCAGTTGCTGAATGTCCCTAGTTTATTAGTATAATTTATGGGATAGAACCGAAACTTTTAAAACCAGAATAATCTGTATTGCTGTCATTGGGCATATAAGACGATTATTCATTATGGAGGAGGGCTCCGAAATGAGAATACAAAATCTCTTTGTTCTCAGTGAGATATCATTCTAATAACTAGAAACTTGCTCCGTCTTTTTATTTTTTAATTTTTTTTAATTAAAAAAGGCTGAAGTTGATTTTAGACAAGTGCCAAAAAAGAGAAGTCATGACTCTCAGTCTGATTGCATGTGTTGTGTCTAGTGTAGAACATCTTTGTGTCATTCTAGAATTAAGCATGTGTATTTTGAGCTCAGGATAACTTGCTATCTTGCTTGCCAGTTTCACATGCTGATGGTTTATCAGAAGATGCGTGGTTTGATGACGATTGTGATAATGACCTTGAGCTACATAACGAATGGAAGTTACGACGAGAGAAGTTCTATACTGTATGCTCCTTATATGTGCACTTGCTGAAATCATTGGGTTAAAGTGTACTTGCCTCTCAGCTTCTCATATACACTCGTTCTTTTCTATGATGTAATTGTAGGATGGATATCGGGAAGGTATAATTGAAGGGCAAAAGGATTCTGCACAACAGGGATTTAATCTAGGATTTAAGGATTCCGTCATGGTTGGATATAAGTGGGGCATTGTTAGGGGGGTCACCAGGTAATGGATCAGGCCTGCTCTCATATGCCAATATCAATTTTGCTGTGCTTGCCTTCAAAACTTTATTTTAGTTACATATCTATTTATTCGTGAATCTTGTATTGTTGTATGAGACAGTCTGTCATATGAGACATATCAATCACTTATTTGTTTCGCATTTAACTATCTGTGCGCGTCTTGTACAAACAATTTTATATGTGAGACCAACTTACATACGTATGTAATTATGTATTCTTCATTTAATTATAGGGTTAACCGTTTAACGCCTTAACAAGTTGGTTTCAAATGTTCATATCGTCACGTATAAGTTCTGTGTGTTTAATAATGGATTTCTAGGGTTAATCAATAATGTTGCATTGGTGTTGCATATAAGACTGTCTTAGTTATTGTGATTTTCACTCTTTTTATCTTTTGACTGTGCCTGGGTGAAGCGCTTTAGCCCATATACCAGATGAGTTGAAGAAAAAGCTTGTTGAAGAAGAGGAAGTAAGACAAGAGTTCCTGAACTTACATGATCAAGTCAATGCCATAACTACAGATGATGCTCTTAAACTCTACTATGATAAAATTAAGAGAGAGAAATCTGAAGACCAGAACAATAGTATCAACTCTGATCCTTCCCTAACTCAGCCAAGCGATTGCATTGGCCTGGAAACATATGTCGGGAAACTTGAGTTACTCATAAAGAAAATCCCGTTGGATAAATGTTGATTTGGAGTCAAACAATAATGCAGGTGTTAATGTTGTAATGTCACCACATTAGGAGTATGTGGCTGTCGAAGGGGGTATAAGAGCATCGTCAATGTTATATTGAGGTAAGTTTCAGATTACGAAGGAACTACAGTAATGTTACTGATATGTCTCTGCAAGTTTAGCTTTGCTGGTGCCTGTAATGAATTAGTACTTGTATGACTGTATCAGATCATTATATATAAATCTTTTTATGCGGGTACAGATAATACTTTTGTTTGAAATTTCACATACTGTTTTCATTTCCTGAACTCCGTTGATTGGTATCGTAGTGATTTATTTGTTACATTACTCAAAAACCATGGTGCATCAAGTTAAATTGTCGATTAGATGACAATGCTCATCGTGCTTTGAAATGTGTTGAAGGGGAATTTTGAACAAACGTAAAGAATGTACCGAGTTATTTGGAGTATAACATAACATCACTGAGGGGGTTTCTTGGATACTCAATTGCAGCACTGTATTAAATAGGTGGTGAGACAATAAGGTGCTGCAGCCTGCAAGAGGCTTGTGAATTTTGATCTATTGACATGAATCTTGACAGTTACACAGAAATTTGTGTAAAAGGAGGCAATATGATGTTTTGGGTACTTGGGGAAACACCTACTATGATACAAGAGGGAGGGAGGGAGAGAGAGAGAGAGAGAGAAAGAGAGAGAGAGAGAGAGAGAGAGAGAGAGAGAGAGAGAGAATTCCAAACATGGGATACTGGTGAGTTGGTGAATAATGTACCGCGGATTTCAGGAGAAGATTTGCAGGAAACCATGTGAATTTACCACACTCGTGAAACTTTCTATTACATTTACACTACAATGCTATACAATGGACTAAACCTCTACTCTATTACTTACACTCGGACACTTCTAGGT
This sequence comes from Heliosperma pusillum, assembly GCA_022085475.1. Taxonomy (NCBI): domain Eukaryota; kingdom Viridiplantae; phylum Streptophyta; class Magnoliopsida; order Caryophyllales; family Caryophyllaceae; genus Heliosperma; species Heliosperma pusillum. Next base: position 21,021 of record JAIUZE010021469.1, on the reverse strand, counting down.
GTCAGGCCGAGACGCCCTTATGTGAATTTAATGTCTCGTGGCGCATCGCCTGCTCCTTTTTATGCTGATGAAGATGCTCGAGATCCACTATTACGAATAGAAAATTGCCCGAGATCAATAGGAGAATTAGCATAAATGAAGACACTTAAATAACCTAGTCGATTTCATTAATTAGTTTTTATAAGTTAACTAACATTTTCTAAAAGGATTACGAGACCCTCAAGTACTTGTCTTGGTTGTGCTAACGGAATTACGAGAACCAGCGATTTCGTTAATTCTGAATATATGCAAAGCCCTCAGCCTCTCTTGTGTTGTGGGTTTTGCCGGTCCGAGTTTCTAGCAGACCTGGTTATGCCTATGCCTGGCAAGGTCGGACCTAGAAGCTTTTGTTCCTGACTTCCTGTAAACATAATCGAATATAAATATCATGAACCTGGAAATTTTACAATACGAAAATGGGACAAAATGCAAAAGAAAAAAAAATTTGTTGTCACGGTATGCAAAGGGTGGATCAACCACTGGCGCTTAAAGATCTGATGAACCATGACGAAGGTGTTTCGTGTCCGGTGTCCCGACTGATGCCTGTTTACGTTTACCGTAATACATGACACGCTGACAAAGTGAATTGTCTGAGGAAGCAAGAAGTGAAGAATTTGTGTCATTGTGAATTTTTGAAAGTCACATGGTGTGGATTCAAATTCTGGAAACGTGATAGCATTAATATCAAACATTGTATATATACCCGCGCCTTTTAGAGCTCCATATTCACGCACAACACACTACTACGTTTTCACTCCTCAAAACCCTTCTCCATAACATCTAACCTGAGAATGGAAAATCCGAGGAAATCGCCATGGAAAAAGGGTCCAACAAGAGGCAAAGGCGGCCCTCAAAACGCTGCCTGCACCTATCGAGGAGTACGACAGAGGACTTGGGGGAAATGGGTTGCGGAGATCCGAGAACCCAAGAAAAGAACCCGTCTTTGGCTCGGGTCTTTTTCCACAGCGGAAGAAGCTGCCATGGCTTATGATGAAGCCGCCAGAAGACTTTATGGACCCGATACGTATCTTAATCTACCCCATTTAAGATGCAGCTTCAACCCTCTCAACAAATCCCAAAAGTTCAAGTTTTTTCCTTCCAACAATTTTGTCTCAATGTTCCCATCTTCTAGTGGTCTGCTCAACATAAATGTGCACCCTAATGTTCAAGTTATCCATCAGAGGCTCCAAGAAATCAAGAATATCGGAATAGCTAGCAAATCCGAACCCAATAACAGCGGTAGCAAAGTCGAGATAGTTTCCAAGAAGGTTGATTCGGAAGATCGTAGCCATAGCCAGAGGCCTCAGATTGATTTGTTTGAGTTTCTTCAGGAAATTGGTGTGTTAGAGAATGACATGGGAGCTCAAAATGGGAGTCCTAGTAGGGTAAGTGATCATTACATAACTTGCACTCAAGTGTTCCCAGAAAACGACGCATCCAGGAGCGTCGAAAATCCGCTAGAAGAGGACAGCAGTGTGTGGGATGAACTAGTTGAGATGTTTAGAAGTGATGATGCTAGTTTAAAGAGTTGAATCAAGTAGGGCAATCTATCAAGATTGCATGATGATGGAACAACTAGCAGAAACTTAGCTTATTCTAAGGAATACTTAGTGACCTGATGTATTTTTTTGTGTTTAATTTATGTATTTGTGAAGCTTTTCTGGTGTCTTTTTTATTTCTTTATTCTGAGCTATCTTAATAAAAGTTGAGGTCCTGTGCCGTCATTTAAAAATGAGATTTCTTGATAAAATATCGAGTAATTCATTAAATAAATTTACTATCGGCTTTTATTAATAAAAAACATTATTAAAATAGTTTTGGAGAACAGGAATTATAATTTTTAATATTTTAACTATACTATCAACGTCATAGTTTTGTTGTCAATTTAAGCCTAATCTCTCTCTAAAAATCCCCTCTCTCTAAAAAAAGAAGAAAACCCTAAATCCAAGTCTTTGAGCCGCCGCCTCTACTATCCATACACTACCCCCTTCCTCACCCTACCTTTTCGCCGGAGATGGGTCTTTCCCTTGGCCTATCTCCGGCGAATCATCACTCCTCTTCCTTTTCCTTACTTTTGTTTTAACCCCACTCCTCCTTCTTGGCTCCTCTTGGGACGGTTCTCAGCACGACGACCAATCGTCTGGTGGTTTGGGTGGCTGATCTGGTGGTCGTCGGTATCCTCCGCCTCCAATTTTTCGTTTTTGTCGTCGGTCTTGCATGTAACCCAAGGTGTGTTCCCCCTCCCCTCGCCCCCTTCCCCCGGGCCTGGTTATGACCTTCTGGGTTCGAGTATGGTCGATGGGTATAGCCCATTTGATTTGTGTCTTAGGTGTTACCTTTACGGTTATGGGTCTGGTTTGATTAGGTGCTCCCCCTACCCCCACCTGTCGGCTCACTGTCTCCGTAATGGGATGTCGGGTTCGGTTTTGTGTTGTCGCTTGGTCTAGTTGGTCTTGTTGCATGTATGGTGGCGAATCTGCGAGTTTTTTGAGGCTTTTGGATGGCTTTGGCTTGGGTGTGATAATGTCAGGTTGTCTGGACTGGTCTTGTTGTGGTTGTTGGGTCCGTCTTTCAGTTTATGGAGTGAGGTCGGTTGTGGCGGTCTCTTGATCCGTCAGTTTTTTTCGTTGGAGTGAGATAAGCATAAGCGGGGCTTCCGCGTTGGAAGTGAAGTGGTAGGGTTGAGTAGGGATTGGGTAATGATGTTGGATTGGATTGGATGCGGTGGTCTTCCCTAAGTAATGTCACTTAATTCAACTTCCTTTTCTTTAATGCTTTTCTCTTTCGAGAGACTTTCCCTTAGGTCGTATAATTTCATGTTTCATGTTTTAAGTTGGTATTCGTCGCTGAAAATGACTATTTGTATGGTTTGTGCGAGATGTGCCTCAAATTTGCCTATGAGGTTCTTGGTTGAGAGTTTGGATATGCGGCTCTTTGGATTCCTCGTTTTTAGTTTGCTTGACTCCTTGAGTTGCTGGTCTTTGGACTGTGGAGATTCAGCTAGGTGTAGGAGAACCCTCTCCATCGGAGGCAAGTCAATTAGGCTCGCATTCCACCATCCATTTCTACGCTTTAGTGCTGTAAGTACACCTAGTTCATCTCGTTGGCCTTTTGGAGTTCCTAGTATCACTGAAGACGTGGAAGAAGTTGACCGTCGTCCCCAATCTACCTGTCTCATCCAGCATGTTTATGTTATCAGTCGTATCTTTAGTCATGGCGTAGTACCGACTTCTTTAGTATTACAACTTGTATTTATGTTGAATAATTATGGATGTAACTATGGTCATATAGGTCATAACATTATGTAGTGACACTCTTTTTAAAGCTGCCAAAAAATAAAAAAAAATATACTATCAACATTCACTTGATCGAAAAGTGTCTATTCTACTAGAAAGCTACATAGTAGCAAGGGCTGCACTCACCACCCCAAAGCCCAACAAATATATCAATTATTAATTTAATGCTTCCTTAAAATATCTAAATATGCAATTTTAGCAACCATAGCATAAATTCGTTTTTGATGCCCCAAACTAGCCTTTATAGAAGCAAAATCTTCAATAAATTAATACCTATATAATAAACTCTCCAACCCCTTTAATGTTGGTGATAGGCTATCGTGCACACCTATGCAAAGATAAATTTCCCTAGACACAAATGAATGTAGTAATAGGGGTCGAACACAAGGAGACGGGAGTTTCTATACAAGTTGTTATGGGGTGAATTTCATCAACGTCGGTTATCGATTGGTTTGGTTGGGTTTATGAAACAACAATAATAATAAAGGAAGAGTCTAGGGAGGTCGGGTCACACATGCAAAGTATGTAAATGCTCAAGTCAAACTAGGAAATTGATAATAACGATAATTGTTTAGGCTAAAGACACCCACCTCTCGATATTAGTGTCAACCATAGATCGGGTCCTAACGAACTCTCGTTATGGCTAGGTCGATCTACTAATACATTCTTAGTCTAATTCAATTTCGTGCCTCTCGACTTATAGAAAGAATTAACGAATTTAATCAAGGATTGTGATCAATAATCAAAGACTAACAATACTATGCAAGCATGTGATAGAAACAACTATTTGATATCATAACATCTCATTTCAACAATTGCAAATATTATTTATGCATGGCTTCCCTAATTCCCTAGACAAACTAACTACTCTTGCATAATGATAACTAATCTAATGAAAAATGATAAGTAAAACATGATAACTAACTAATAATGGAAATGACAAAGGAAATAACAAAACAATACAAGAAATAGAATTACCTCAACAAAGGAAATGAAACTTGGAATTGAAGAACACAATGGAACTAATTAACTTGCAAATGAACTTGTAATATAAATTGAAATGCTTAAATTGAACAACTAATGGAAACTAAACTATTCTAAAACCTAATCTAATGACTAATGACATTATGTAAAAGAGTGTTTTTAGAGTGTAGAATGATGTACAAGATGATAAAAAAAGATGCCTCTAAGTGTCGAGGTCCCTCTCCTTTATATAGGGAGAGGGACTTGAAACGTATGCATTGACAGAGACCAAACCCCGATCGGGGAATGGAAACTCCGATCGGGGTTTCACTAACCCGGCTACATTTGCTTAATTGCTCCATTTAATGCTTAAGGAATCCTAAGCTATGCCTTTAAGCACCTTAATTTTCCGGTTAATTGCATAGTTTTGGGAGTCCTTGAGCATCCAAAGGAGCATCCTATGTTTGAGTTGTGGGCTCCTTGCTTTGGGCTTCATTTTTGGTTTCTCATTTGCATTTCGATCCATTTCACAAATCTTCATGCTTGGCTTGTCATTCTCCATTCTAACCTTCCATAGTCCATCTTGCTTCCATTAGCTTGTTGGACTTTGGTGCTTGCTATTGTGCTAGGAAAAAGCCTTTAAATGCTTAGATTCCTACAAAATGTAACAAACACAAGCAATACACCTAGAACACGTAATTATCTCACAAATATACTAAACAAAGTATAATAATCATGTAAAATCGAGCTAAATTAGGGAGTTAAACTATATATAAAATGGACTCATCAGTTGGAGATTGAACAATTCAGTTATAAGATTGTTAGTAACTAGCTAGGAAATGTTTGTTAGAGTTAGTTACAATTGTTATCTGTTGAGTCGGTTTGTGTATTGATAGCATTATACATGGGGATGTCCCTCACTCTTTGTAAACACAATTCTTAATACACAAACTTTACTTCTCTGTCAACATCTTTATCTCAATTCTCTCTACAACCTTCTACTCTCTAACTAATTCTCCGCATACAAACATAACCAGTTGTTCAATCATGATTCATTTTGCTTGGTTACCAACATGGTATAAGAGCAGGTTTTGTAAATTAAATCTGTTTCTACATATTTGTTTTGCTTATGTTAATTTTATTTTGTTTACACATATTCTAAGTTTTTTTTTTAATTATTTTTCTTTACAAGAATTCTTAAATTACTCAAATATGGAGATGCTGAAGCTAGTCAACGTTGCAACAACTGGAATGGATGATCCCCTGTACATTCATCATTTGATATTCGAGCAACTAAGCTTGTTGGGAGTTTGTTCGAAGGTTATGGTTATGAAGGTTGGAAAAGAGTAGTGTTGATTGCACTCTCGGCCAAGAATAAAATTGGGTTAATTGATGGAAGTATCCCAAGACTTGCTTCAACTGCAGTTACATCACAACATTGCTAGAGGTGCAACGATAGCGTTTTCTCATGAATCTTAAATTCTGTCTCATCTGACATAGCAAAATCAATCTTTTATAGTTCATCTGTTGAGGATGCATGGCATGAATTAGAAGAGATATTTGGGCAATCTAACAGACCACAATTATATGGAGTTCACAAGAAACTCAATGATTTTAGTCAGGGAAAGGATAGTATGGTTGTGCATTCACCAAGATGAAGGCTATATGAGACAAAATTGATGGAATGACATGAATCATATGTGTTCTTACAGATATTCTTGTGGATCGAGGGAAAACATATCAAATTCCATGAGGACCAAAGGTGTAACACCCCCATACACCAAGGTGCCTTACAAGACCCCCTTAGCACATGTGAGTGCTACCATCTTGATTGCCCGAGGTAGTACATATCAATTCAAGCGATAAATGAAACAATGTTTATTTAATAAATGTTTAAATATTAAATACATGTCCTCAAAACAGACGGCATACCGCCTGACCATAAATCCAAATTCAACAAACGATAAGTAATAGAAACTACACAATGTTTATAACTCCAAGTACTAGGCGGAAGCTAAGACACGACGCAGTGATCCCATCCTCGATCCTAACGAAGCTCTATCAATTACCTGCGATCACCTGCTCACCATCCCCCAATGGATCACAATAGTTTTTTAAAACAGTAAAGGGTCAGTATTCGCATATACCAACCAATGTAAAATATACGCACAAGGGAAAGAGAAATCAGAGGGCCACCGCAACAGAGACCTCAGTCGACTCAGGTTACCATCCCTGCTCTACAAAAACCACCAATTGACCTGGACCGCAGCCACAGACGTAGAAAGCCCCTCTCACTGCAGCGAGAGAACCCAGAACATTAATGTGCACATCCCCCACGTGGCGGGATAACCACGAGGGCGAACTCGGGTGTGCTCCGTCTCCCAACGGAATCACAAAACCAGTAACCATAGTAACAACCCAAACTCCAAACCCGAACTCCATCAACACCATCATCAATCACATATCAAGAATCATATAATCTCATAACATCAATTAGCAATACAAACACTGAGTAGGGAAACCTTACCTTAGAAAAATCCGCGTATAAGCAAGCAAACAAATCAGAATTGTTCCAATATGAAGTCCCCTCCTAAACAATCAATAGTCATACAATCAATAACAATCTGATTCCCTTTTTTTTTCCCCAATTCAATTAGGGTTACAATTACAACACAACCGAATTACAACCAAGATAGCAAAAGATCAGATCCGACACAAGATGATTAAAGGTTGTTCTTGAGGAGTTTGAGAGAGTTTGAGAGAGTAGGGTTTGTAATTATGAAAGCGTAAACTGAATTATGAAAATTAATTCCTCTTATTAACAATAAATCAACAGTCCGACTAATATTCCAAATTCGTCGTACTCGGTCGAGTACAACATGTACTCGGCCGAGTACGACTTACTCGGTCGAGTGCCGATCTCTCTCGGCCGAGTACGCAAGAACAGAATACTGTTTTAACCATCAACCAATTCCACTCGGTCGAGTAGCCTCTACTCGGCCGAGTGCACAACCCACTTGATCAAGTAAGTCATACTCGCCTGAATCCCCAATACATAGAAATATGGAGTATTACAGTCTTCCCTCCTTAAGAACAAACTTCGTCCTTGAAATTCACAGCTCATACTCCTACCACACCAACACCCCTACCAACAACCCATACAAGACACAACACGACAACAACATAACACATAACATATGACACAACAACACATGTACTAATCGACGACACAACACAACAACATCACCTGTGACACATGCATACTACCCATCGACAATCACCAACATAAACACGACATATACTAGCAAAATACAACTATATCCTTCCCCCCTTAAGAAAAAGGTTACGCCCTCGTAACCGAACATACCTCTTCAAATATATGCGGGTACTTCTCCCTTATTGCAGCTTCAGGCTCCCAAGTTGCTTCCTCCACATTATGGTTAGACCATAATACATTCAGCAGCGTCGTCTCTCCATTCATAGTCTTGCGCACCTTTCGGTCCAAGATCTTCTTTGGCACCTCAACATAGGTGAGTGCCTCATCCAGCTCGATAGTCTCAGCCTCAAGAATATGAGACAGGCCACTCTTGTACTTCCTCAGCTGCGACACATGAAATACATTATGGACCCGGTCAAGAGCAGATTATAAGGCCAAACGATAAGCCACCTCTCCAACCCGATCCAAAATCCCATAGGGACTTATGAACTTCTGGTTCAACTTGCCCCTCTTCTCGAATCTAATTACCCCACGCATAGGTGACACCTTCAAAAGGACTTTGTCACCCACCTGGAACTCAATATCCCGACGATGAAGATCTGCATAGCTCTTCTGCGATCCTGCGCTGCTTTCATCTTCTGGCGAATCATCTGGGGTTCAAGAACTACTGCCTAAGAACTATCATCCCAAAAAACCGGACTCCTACATCTCCTCCCATACAAAGCCGCAAACGATGTCATCCCAATGCTAGAATGATAGCTGTTGTTGTAAGAGAAATGTATCAAATCTAGCTTATCTTCCCAGCTCCCACCAAAAGATAGAACACAAGCCCTCAACATATCCTATATGGTCTTGATCGTTCTCTCCGTCTGGCCATCCGTCGCAGGATAAAATGTTGTACTCATTTTCAATGTTGTTCCCATCAGCTCTTGCAGTTGCTTCCAGATTTAGAAATAAATCTTGCATCACGGTCAGAAACTATATCACTAGGCACCCCATGCAGTTTCACCACATACTTCCTATATGCCAACGCGGGCTTAATCTTGCTCCAAGTATCCTTCATAGGCACGAAATGGGCTGACTTTGTCAACTGGTCTACAATCACCCAAATCATGTTATTCCCCTTCTACGATCTCAGAAGTCCCACTACAAAGTCCATGGATATAGACTCCCATTTCCATTCCGGCACCTCTAAGGAATGAATCTTACCTTACGGTCTCCTTTGCTCCCCTTTGAGTCGCTGACATACCAAACATCTCGCAACAAAGTCAGCTACCGCTTTCTTCATTCCCGGCCACCATAAATTCTTCTTCAGATCCTTGTATAACTTATCCTCATCCGGATGAACCGAATAAAGAGTACAATAAGCCTCAGTCAAAATCATTTTCTTCAACTCTGGATCGCTCGGTACACACCATCGCCCCTCAAAATGCAAACTCGCATCGCCATGAATCGAAAACCTAGGAGTAGTACTCTCCTCTACTCCCTTCTTCCACAGTTGAATCTTCGGACCCTCTAACTGCTTGCTCCTAATATTATCATATAGCCTAAGCTGGCTCAATCATCATATCACTAATAGCATCGCCTTTTCGAATCACATGAATCCGCATCTTCTATACCTCATCCCTCAATCTCATCAAGAACATCGCAGTGCAAAAGGAATGTACACTCTTCCGGCTCATAGAATCCACAACCACATTAGGCTTTCCCTCATGGTAGATGATCTCCATGTCATAATCCTTAATCAGCTCCATCCACCGCCGCTGCCTCAGATATATTCAGCTCCTTCTGGGTATAAATGTACTTCACACTCTTATGGTCTGAAAACACCTTGAAACTAGCACCTGATGAACGATTTTATGTCGCGCTAAAACTGTTATCAGATAATATTTATAACTCCAACTAAACTAACTACAAATAGCTAGTGGCAAGTCAGGGATCGAATTCACGGGGAGGTAGTCTAATTCAATTTGATCTAAGGTCGTAATTCTAAATCTACTAAGGTCGTCGTTTTTAAGGATTGAGTTAGAAGTGAATAAAAGAAACAAGATAAAGGCAAGAAAGCTAACTAAAAGTATATGTAAATAGGCGAAGGAGATCAATATAAGAGAGTCTAGGGCCGGATGGGACAGTTCTCAACTATAAGGAATAGGGGTCGCCAAGGTCATAGAAATAGTCTCGGGTAGGAAAATAAGGTACTTGGTCGGCCTGCCTATTTAAATACCTTTTATGGTTTAGTCGTCTTTACCAAGATTACTGGATCGGTCTCAAATGGTTGCCACGCTAACGTCAACTAGATGTGGCTACAAATAATTTAACGTAATGAAATAAACCAGAGAAATCAATATAACGATTTAATTGACTAAACTAATTCCCTTAAGTATCGATTACGTCCCTAGCCCTAGAATGAGTTTAGCTACGCATGGCTCTAACTAGATCTAAAAATACGAGGGGAAAGGATTCAGAATTCATAATGCAATAATAAAAATTAAGCAGAAGGGAAATAACCAGACTTACGAAATAAAACTTAAAAATCGATTTGATAGGGAGTTCTGGTCGATCGGCAGAGAGAAGATCCGATCGACGATGTCTGAATTACAACTGAAAATAACTTGAAAGCCTTCTAAAACCAGAATCAAACTAATAGCCACGAGTTTTTGAGAAGTTTAAAGGAAATAAATGAACAATTGCTTCCAATCCGTGACAAGGGATTGTTTGCAATACAATCTGATACCCCCAGGGTTTGCCTTCGTCCTCCTTTTAACCTTGAATTAGGGTTTCGCCTCTCAGAAATGAATCTTGGGCTTGTACATTTGTTGGGCCTGAGTTGAGCTCATCTTTGGATAATAAGACGTATTCACCGATCAGTATAGCTTTTGGTCGATCGGGTTAGTTAACATGAGGTCTGTTTTCGAGGGAAGCGATCGACATAAGTTTCTGTCGATCGGCATCAGGCCCATTAAGCTCAATATGTCTTGGTCGATCGATGGCTTGTGTTTCATCATGTAGGGATTCTGACTTCATTCCTTAGAAATTCTGCTGTCGTCTGTGTGCGATGCGAAGTTCGGTCCTCATCCTAAATCCTCCAAAGTAAGCATAAATGGCTTCGTTCCTGCATAAATGACAGCAAGAACACCAAGAGTAGCAAATGAGGGAAAACTATGATAGAATAGCTCAAAGGAGCTCAAATACGAACATATAATGGAGGCAAATACAGGCTAAGCATGCATATAAAATGCATGCATCAAATTCCCCCAAACCGAACTCTTGCGTGTCCTTAAGCAAGATCAATCATGATAAGCAAAGTAGGAGGACAATAGATGAAATTTACGACTCAGAGCACTTAGACGTAGATAACCGATCATGAAGCCAAAACATGTGCAAGAAGAACGGAGAAGTGAGAGTCGACTATCAAACCAAGACTTACACAACCAGGACCATTCAAACTAACCCTTGCTAGTCGTGAATACTCGAGACTTAATCGTCGAGCTCAATAAACTACTTAAACAGTTACCTCTCATGCATGAATCAATGTGTGAAAGATTTTTCAAGTACTATAGGGTCTCAAGTATATGCTGGGCACAAGGCGTAACGGGGCTAAGCTGAAGGTGAAAGGTGGGTGCGTACTAACGCGTAATGGGAATGTGAGGCTCAATAGTGACTAGTGGCTGCGTGACCACGTGGACAATTTCTTCAAATGTTACCCATTCACAGCATTCATCAACATCATCCCTGCTTCTTGTTCAGCAGTTATAGGATTTAGCCATAATTTCTTCGCTTGTGATTAGTTAAGCTTCTTATGACTTCATTTATTCATTTGTTTAGCAGCGCCTTAGTAAAACTGAATCCTTAGTGTCTTTTCACACCAGATTCAGGCAAAACTTCCTCTTTTGATGAGCATCTCGATCGGCTATAAATCATACCGATCGGTTCTCGATTACAATTTCCAGACGGGATTATCACTTTACACACATTTAGATTTCATTCAGCATAGTTACAGTACCTCTTGTCCGTACACGCAACCAACAGTCAAGGTGGGTGAGTATATGGCATGTAGTTTGAGTATCCGGGTTGTAACCAAGGTTATTATAAAGCAATGCGGGCTCAAGAACAAGGACCTAAGTCTAAAGGGACATAAGGGGCTGTTTTGGCCATGTGGAGTTCAATTTTTTTGTGGGTACCCGGTCCCGCAGGACTTAAGTGCATCACTTCGGACAATTCTTGAAACAATCTTTCACAAACCGATTCAGACTAAGAGATGCATGCTAAGATTCACGTGACATGAGATGCGTTTCGAGATAAAAGTAGATTCAGATCAAGCTAGGTTATGTAGAATAGCAAGTTATAGCATGGTAATCAGTCTAATCTCGTACCGTCTTAGGGCACAAGTTGTCAAACAATCGTGGTTAAATCATAGAATAAGCACATTATCGTCATTGTTGTATTGCACAATTTCATCAATCACACACAACTAGCATATTTTTTTTTTTTTTTTTTTTTATGCATGCAAGAATAAATTGTGTGCACAACAGTCACCTCTCCCAAACCAAATGAAGCAGTGTCCTCAATGGTTCCAAAACCCAACACAACAGCAGGAAACAACATTAAACAGCAGCAGACCGATCGGCGGAACAAAAAACAGTGGGTTCAGGACAGAAATAGTGCATGGGGAAGGGGTATACAATATGAATGCATGTTGAAAATGGAAAAAGGGTCATAGTAGTACTCCCTGGTTACTCCCAAAAACTGCTCCAGGCTGTTGATCCATCCTTGTTGTGGCCGTCATCCTCCTGCCGATCGGCAGCTTCAGATTGCTCAGCCCCCTGGCTCCCTTCTCCTTGAGTGTAGTGTGTTGTTGGGTTATAGAAGGCGGGGTGGACTGTCCCAGGTGGGAAATGACCTTGGCTGTCATGATAGGCGTATATATTGTGATCCTTGATTGAGCGGTCGAGGTGGACTTGGTGCATTTGATTGCACAGCCCCATCAACATGGAGTCTCTGGAGGTTGCATTCCAAGTCCTCGGTTCCTCGAAGGGGGGATATGTTGCAAAGGAAGGAGGGAATGCGGCTGGATCGTAACCTTCAGGATGATATGGGGCAGTGGAGTATGGGTAATGATTGAACCTTGAATAATCCCCGATGGGATCGATAATATTGACCCCGACAGCAGGGGCTTCAGCAGCCTGCCGATCGGCATCTTCGGGTTCTTCCTTGTCGACTTCATTCAGGAGATAATAGGTGTAGTTTGAAGGGCTCGGTCTGCGGAATGTCTTGATAGATCGAACCTTCATATCCATACCGGTCTCCGGTAGCTTGACCAAGTTAGTGGAACGTACCTTCCACATCCATGAATTATTGCCTAATGTACGGATGTAGTGAAGGCGGGAAAGACTTGCGAAATCCATAGTAAGTGGTTCGCTGTTAGGACAACCATCCACGATCTTCAGCCTGTGCTCCCGAATGTTGCCATATAGACTTTTGGCGATTCGAGTTATTACCCCCCCGACCATGATAGGTTTGACGGCACCCGAAACAACGGCTTCCAAATGTTTGGCTACGAAATGGGCCACATTAACATTGAATTGTTCGCCCCCGTCAATGTTAAGGGTACTAAACAGCATGTGCACCTCGACATTCTTCATATTTGTTGGCTCTGGACGTGCAAAATAAGTACTACCAACGAGGCGTCCCCACAAGCGGAGGACGGGGTGATGTATGAGATGACATATGAATCTCCAACCAACACCGCCTTTGTCCAGGCCGGTCAAACCCGCCCACAGATCTTCAGTCCCGTCTCGTGGGTCATTCGGTGTGATAACTCCCTCCGACCGGCAGCCTAGGCTGTTGCCCCAGTCGGTTGGATACAAGCAGTGGTCTTCATTAAAAAGACGGAAGTTTACAGCCGGTTCTTCTTCATCATAATAGAGACTTGACAGGAACTCCAATGTGAGACACCGGTACGTGTGCTCACGCATTTTGTATAGGCCTTCACACCCCGACCTTTTCAACAGTTTCTTCATCCCCTTCTTGAGGCCAAGTGCCTCTAATGTTTCCAAACAAATGAACCGCGTTGCGATCATTTGTCTTCCCATAAGTTCTGCAAACTTTTCTTTTTGTTCATTATCGGCGAAGATGATATGACCATAGCCATTGTTGTTCAGAACCGCGTCCAGATTCGACCTAATAGCAGCACTCCTTCTTGTCATCGACATTATCTGAAACAAGACACGAACAAACAAAAAATGTTGATTTAATTGCAGGTGTCGATCGGCAAATGTCAAGGTCGATCGGCAGTGAGTATGATTTCTTTTGTTTTGTGAGTTCGTTGTTGTGTTAATGTGATGGAGTAAATGTCAAGTGTAGACAATATATAGAGAAGTTAAGGAAGGGGGGGACGGTGCATGCATAAAGGAAAAACAAAGGTGTGGATACAATAGCTTCTCCCTTCCCAAGAGTAACATGTGATCAAGATGCTTTTATGATTAAAGCTTCCACACTCTGCCCAATGCACTAGACTCTTGTCTTTTTCCTTTTTCTGCAGGATTCCTTCAAATGGGGGGGCCAAATTTCTGGATTAAGCATGCACGTTGTTCGGCCTTGTTGACTACCGATCGGCAAGGTCCAAGTTTTATCCTTGTCAACTTGTTTCCCTGTTACATCAAATAAAACAATGCAAAATAGAAATAAAAATTAGAGATCTAAACTAATAATGTCTGATCCGGACTGCCTTCCGGTAGCGGGATTTTATGAAGGTCCCACCCGACCTATGTTCGATCAAGCATATAGTGGAGAAGCGGGGTCATTATAAATGACCTCCACTACACCAATTTCATTCGGATCGCCACGATATAATTTGATTCGTTGAGCATTTACTTTGAATAATTCTCCATTATCTCCCTTTAACTAAACGTATCCGAACCTAGACACTTCGGTCACCTCGAATGGACCGGTCCACCGTGATTTCAGCTTTCCAGGAAACACCTTTAACCTGGAGTTAAATAGTAGGACTTTATCACCTGCTTCAAATTCACGCGGCAAGATCAACTTGTCATGCAGCTTCTTGGTTCGCTCCTTGTACAAACGAGCACTCTCATAAGCACCAAATCTGAACTCATCGAGCTCATTTAGCTGTTGTAGCCTCAATTCTCCACTCAACTGCGGATCTAAGTTTAAAGATTTAATCACCCACCATGCCTTGTGTTCCAGCTCCACAGGTAGGTGACAGGACTTGCCATATACTAGCCTATAGGGGCTGGTCCCGATCGGCGTCTTGTATGCTGTCCGGTAGGCCCATAGCGTATCATCCAATTTAGCACTCCAATCCTTTCTAGAAGTTGACACAACTTTTTCCAGGATAATTTTAAGCTCCCGATTGGACACCTCAACCTGTCCACTAGTCTGTGGATGATAAGCGAGGCCTGCACGGTGGTTCACACCATATTTCAGCAACAAATTATCTAGCCTTCGCTCATGGAAATGCGATCCACCATCACTAATCACAGCTCTAGGAACACCGAATCGTGGAAAAATGATTGACTTGAAAAGCTTAATCACCATTTTCGCATCGCATTTTGGAGAGGCAATGGCCTCAACCCACTTAGAAACATAGTCGACGGCTACAAGAATATACTCATTTCCATGTGATGAAGGAAATGGACCTTGGTAATCAATTCCCCATACGTCGAATATCTCAACCTCTAGGATCCCAGTTTGAGGCATCTCATGCCTCCTCGAAATATTACCCGTCCTCTGACAACGATCACATGAAAGGACAAAATCGCGACAATCCTTGAAAAGCGTTGGCCAATAAAACCCGCACTGATTAACTCGAGCCATAGTACGTGATGGACCATGATGTCCGGCATATGGTGAGGCATGACACTCTCTCAAGATAGCTTGAACTTCCCATTGAGGAATACATCTCCGAAATAGACCATCTGCACATTCCCTAAATAAGTAGGGATCATCCCAAAAATAGCGTCGTACGTCCGACAAGAACTTTTTCTTCTGCTGATAGGTCATATCCTGAGGCAGCTGCTTACCCACCAAATAATTTGCGTAGTCTGCATACCATGGCTCACCAGTAGTATCTCGAACAGCCATCAGAGAGTCATCAGGGAAGCTGTCGTCGATCGGCAGGCCATCTTGTCGATCAGCGACAGGCTGAATTCTGGACAAATGGTCAGCAACTACGTTTTCAGCTCCCTTCTTGTCTTTGATTTCCAAATCGAACTCTTGCAGCAGTAAAATCCAACGGATCAGCCTTGGCTTAGCTTCATTCTTTGCTAACAAGTACTTCAAGGCTGCATGGTCCGTGTAAGCTATCACCTTGGAACCAAGCAAATAGGTCCGAAACTTTTCCAAGGCATAAACAATGGCAAGGAGCTCCTTCTCTGTGGTGGCATAGTTTCTTTGGGCATTGTCTAGGGTCTTGCTTGCATAGTATATCGCGTGAAGTGCTTTATCCTTTCTTTGCCCAAGCACAGCTCCCAATGCAAAGTCGCTGGCTTCACACATTATCTCGAATGGCATGGACCAGTCCGGTGGTTGGATAATAGGAGCTGAGATCAACGCTTCACGGATCCTGTTAAAAGCATCAAGACAAGCATCAGTGAAATAAAAAATAGCATCTTTAAGGAGCAATTGGGTTAGTGGTTTAACAATCTTGGAAAAATCTTTAATAAAGCGTCTATAAAAACCAGCATGACCCAAAAAACTCCTAACTCCCTTCACATTCACGGGAGGTGGAAGTTGTTCTATGACCTGTACTTTAGCTTTATCTACTTCAATTCCCCGTTCAGAGACAACATGTCCCAAAACCACTCCCTCGTTAACCATGAAATGACACTTCTCCCAGTTCAAGACAAGATTAACATCGACACATCGTTTCAAAACTTGCTCTAAATTAACCAGACAATCATCAAAACTAGCACCATGCACACTAAAGTCATCCATAAACACTTCCATAGTCTTTTCAATATAATCCGAAAAAATACTCATCATACAACGTTGGAAGGTCGCAGGGGCATTACATAAACCAAACGGCATACGCCGATAGGCGAAAGTGCCAAAGGGGCAGGTGAAAGTAGTCTTTTCCTGGTCACTTGGGTGAATCGGGATTTGGAAAAATCCAGAATACCCGTCTAAGTAACAGAAATACTTGTGAGAAGCAAGCCTCTCTAACATCTGGTCAATGAAGGGCAAAGGGAAATGGTCCTTGAGGGTGACAGTGTTCAGTCTACGGTAATCAATGCACATACGCCAACCCGTGATAATCCTAGTGGGGATCAATTCATTCTTATCATTTTTAACGATAGTAGTCCCGCCCTTTTTAGGGACAACATGGACAGGACTGACCCACTTAGAATCTGAAATCGGGTAGATAATCCTGGCATCAAGTAATTTTAAGACCTCCTTTTTGACAACTTCATGCATGTTAGGACTTAATCGACGCTGACTCTGAACACATGGTCTATGACCCTCCTCCAAATTAATACGATGCATACAAAAATCAGGTCTAATCCCCTTCAAATCATCCAAGCGATATCCAAGTGCAGTTCTGTTACGACGCAAAACAATTAATAATGATTTTAACTGTTTATCACTCAATTTAGCACTTACAATCACAGGATTCAATTCAGAATCATCTAAGTATGCATATTTCAAATGAGAAGGAAGGGGCTTAAGCTCAGGTTTAACTGTTTCAGCTACGTAAGCTGAGAAATCAAGGCATAGAGCTTCTCCACTACTAGTAGCTCCAAAATCTCCATCGGCAGGGGTCTCCGTAGATCGGCATAAGGTAAGGTCGATCGGCAGGCCTTCTGTGTCACATCTTGGTACTGCTTCTTCGTCCTCTCCATCAGCTGGGATCTCAAGGCTGATTCCTACATCAAAGAAGCCTGTTTTTCCTGCACATGGCTCGACACCCATCAAAGCATCAAGGGTATCGACCTCTAAGGCTGTGGTCCAAGCTTCCACAATGGCTCATCCACAATATCAATAACAAAAACAGTTTCCTCGATCATTGGACTTCTCATAGACAAAGGCATGTTAAAAGTTACGGTCTCCTCCCCAATTTCTAGGGTCAAACGTCCCTTCCTAAGGTCAATAATAGCTCCTGCTGTGCGCAGGAATGGTCTACCTAGGATGATGGGGATGTGTGCATCCTCAGCTATGTCTAACACGATGAAGTCTACTGGTATGAAGTGTTTCCCTACCTTCACGGGTACGTCCTCTAAGATTCCTAAGGGTCTCCTTATACTCCTATCAGCCATCTGAAGGGTTATGTTTGTCATCTTGAGGTCTCCCATGTTCAGTCTTTGACAAATCGAGAAGGGAATAACACTAACACTAGCCCCCAGGTCGCATAGGGCTTTCTCGATAACTAAGGTCCCAATGGTGCATGGGATAGAAAAACTCCCAGGGTCTTGTTGTTTAGGGGGGCTGTTTTCTAAGACTGCACTACATTGTTCCGTAAAAGCAATAGTTTCATGGTCATCAAAGTTACGTTTTCGATTCAAAATGTCCTTCATGAATTTGGCATAAGATGGAACTTGTTGCATTAATTCAGTAAAAGGGACAGTTACCTGCAAGTTTTTCACGACTTCCATGAACTTGGCGAACTGCTTCTCAACTTTATGACTTTTCAATCGATTGGGGAATGGCAGCTGTATAGCAATTGGTGGGTGTGCAGCTTTCTGTTTTGCCTTGTCATCTTTATCAGTAACAGATGCATAACTAGACTCTTGTCTATCGGCATCTCCTTCTGCCGATCGGCACTTCTGTAGTAACACTGAAGTCTTAGCAAACTGAGCCTCCTTTTCAGCTCTAGGAGCATCAGGAAGTGCAGGCTTAGCACCATAAAGCTCATCTTCATTGGTAATGTCCTCGACCTCATAGTGCGTGGTAGGGATTTCAGGACCCTTGTAGCTTGTTCCACTTCGCAATTGGATTGCGAGAGCTTGATGAAGGTTGTCATGAGGCTGTGGAGGGAGGTGCCCCGGCTGCCTTTGTGCTTGTGAAGTTGCCAGTTGGGCTAACTGAATCTCCA
The DNA here is from genome assembly GCA_022085475.1 of Heliosperma pusillum. NCBI lineage: Eukaryota > Viridiplantae > Streptophyta > Magnoliopsida > Caryophyllales > Caryophyllaceae > Heliosperma > Heliosperma pusillum. The sequence goes on along the minus strand of JAIUZE010021469.1, from coordinate 2,456 downwards.
AATTCTTGATGGCGCTAGACTTTTCTTGGTCACTTTTAGCCACTTGAGCCACTTGAGCAATAAGGTGCTCTTGGCTTTTCAGAACCCCTTGCAACATGCTTCGTAGATCATTCATGTCGGTAAAAGTGGGTGACTTGTAAGGTTGCGGTGACGATGTGGATGCAGCCTTGTTTGGATGTTGATATGGTGGTGGAGTAATCGCAGCAACTGGTGGTCTAGGCGGAGTGTATTGCTGCGCATAAGGCTTGTAAGACTGATTGAAATGGTTGTAGGCATTCTGTCTATAGGTCTGGAATGCTGCAACTTGTTCTTCAGTACTTGGACATCCATAAGACAAGTGTCCGTAGTTCCCACAGCTTTCACACAAAGAAAGCGGATGTTGTTGCAACGCGCCGATCGGCAATGGTGGTATGGTGATCGACGGACTTGGTGGTTGGACCTTCAAACTGGCCAATTGTGCCTTAAGGTCCTCAATTTGCGAATTCACACTTTGCTGGAAGTGAGCTTCTTCTCCTATGGCTCCTACCGTGGTGTAGGAAGGCTGAGAATACTGAACGCTGTGGCTTGCCATAGCTTCAATAGTGTTTCTGGCCTCTGCCACTTCAATAGTGTCAAATCGACCATTGGATGCAGAGTCCAATATCCTTCTAGAATCCGGCGTGAGTGAGTTGTAGAAGGTCATAACTATAAATCCCGGAGTGAACCCGTGATGCGGGCACTGCTTCTCAAGAGCCTTGAATCTCTCCCATGCATCATAGAGAGTCTCGTTAAATCGCTGCCTGAATCCGGTGATCTGCATCCTCAAATGGGCAGTACGTTCGGCAGGGAAGAACTTCCTATAGAATGCTAGCACAAGAGTGTCCCACTGGCTACTGGATGCTTCTGGTAAGGTCTCTAGCCAAGATGAGGCCTTGTCTTTTAACGAATGCGGAAATAACATCCTCTTGAGTTCGTCCTGCATCACCTCCTCATGAGTTATCAACTGGCATAAATCACAGAACTTGTTGATATGACGCGCGGGATCTTCGGTTGGGCTGCCACCGAATTGTTCCTTGCGGATTAGGTTGTAAAACCCAGATTCAACCTTAAAGTTCGTGGCAGTAAGGGATTGCTTCAAAGTTCCAGTGGGAACTTGAGCGGCAGAAGGTAAACCATCCTCTGATAGTCTAGGCATGGTTCTGTGGATCGGCAAAGGTGGTCTGGTGATCGGCGGACTGGGCTCAGAATCAGTATCACTGACTACAGGTGACTGGTAAACTAGCCTTCGTCTCCTGCGAAGAGTTCTCTCTGGTTCTGGATCGAAATTTCCCAATGGAACAGAGTTACTCCTGCGCATAAATCACTTAAACCAACAAAACAGATCAGTAATAAAGGCAGGTCGATCGACAAAAGTGACTGTCGATCGACAAAGGTAGTAGAATTAAATTAAAACCCTAAATTTGATTAAAATTGTTGCCTCCCCGGCAACGGCGCCAATTTGATGAACGATTTTATGTCGCGCTAAAACTCTTATCTGATAATATTTATAACTCCAACTAAACTAACTACAAATAGCTAGTGGCAAGTCAGGGATCGAATTCACGGGGAGGTAGTCTAATTCAATTTGATCTAAGGTCGTAATTCTAAATCTACTAAGGTCGTCGTTTTTAAGGATTGAGTTAGAAGTGAATAAAAGAAACAAGATAAAGGCAAGAAAGCTAACTAAAAGTATATGTAAATAGGCGAAGGAGATCAATATAAGAGAGTCTAGGGCCGGACGGGACAGTTCTCAACTATAAGGAATAGGGGTCGCCAAGGTCATAGAAATAGTCTCGGGTAGGAAAATAGGGTACTTGGTCGGCCTGCCTATTTAAATACCTTTTATGGTTTAGTCGTCTTTACCAAGATTACTGGATCGGTCTCAAAAGGTTGCCACGCTAACGTCAACTAGATGTGGCCACAAATAATTTAACGTAATGAAATAAACCAGAGAAATCAATATAACGATTTAATTGACTAAACTAATTCCCTTAAGTATCGATTACGTCCCTAGCCCTAGGATGAGTTTAGCTACGCATGGCTCTAACTAGATCTAAAAATACGAGGGGAAAGGATTCAGAATTCATAATGCAATAATAAAAATTAAGCAGGAGGGAAATAACCAGACTTACGAAATAAAACTTAAAAATCGATTTGATAGGGAGTTCTGGTCGATCGGCAGAGAGAAGATCCGATCGACGATGTCTGAATTACAACTGAAAATAACTTGAAAGCCTTCTAAAACCAGAATCAAACTAATAGCCACGAGTTTTTGAGAAGTTTAAAGGAAATAAATGAACAATTGCTTCCAATCAGTGACAAGGGATTGTTTGCAATACAATCTGATACCCCCAGGGTTTGCCTTCGTCCTCCTTTTAACCTTGAATTAGGGTTTCGCCTCTCAGAAATGAATCTTGGGCTTGTACATTAGTTTGGGC
>JAIUZE010021468.1:0-12766 GCA_022085475.1 Heliosperma pusillum | reverse complement strand
TGTGAAAGATTATAATCATATTTCAAAAGAAATAATCAGATTTGTATGGTTAAGAAATCTTTCCATTTGCAAAGCAAAGAATATCTTTCATAAAGTTTTATGGGAGATAAATCTTTCTATAAAAAATTTGGTAATTATTATCTTCCATAAATCTTTAGGAAATAAAATATTATCTTCCATAAATCTTGGGAAATAGTATTTCAATAAGATTAGCTTTAACATCCAAATACACTTCTCTTGTTTTTCTAATTTAGAGTAAGTCAATCTTTTGAAAATAAGAGTTCTTTATAAAGATTAACACGTTTCACATTTTCCAAAATTCTCCTTTCGTTGTATCAGAAACCACAGTGACTTGCACTGTTGCATGGTTTTGCAGTCACTTGACAAACTAAGAATGTTACACTACCTCGTTTACAACATTTGACTTAGGCTAAGGCTTGCTTCATCTTTGATCATCCTTGCTTGCACCATCCTTGAGAAATAATTGAGAGCTTCAAATGCTATAAATCATAACTAAGAAACAAACCATTAAATGACAATGAAACTTGGCATCATCAACCAAGTGTGGTTCTAACAAATTCCCCCTTTGATGATGGCAAGTTTTAATAATGTGTGAAGCTCCCCCTTAGCCCATGATTGGTCAAACTTTAAGCATTCAATATAAGACATAATTAAACATGATCAAGGTTTGAAGGGTCAATCTACATTAGCCTAAGTAGAGCATTCAATCATGAGGCAAAACATGTTACGGTGAACGCTAGCCTAAGAGTTAAAGGATCACACACTTACACAGTTAAAATACTTCCCCCTCTTGACATCATCAAGAGAAGAACAGCACAAATGACGCACACAGTTAAAGTAGTTCAACAACACACAAAGCATATGTTCTAAGGATAAAAACAAGTAAGGTTTGCAAAAGAATTTATTAAACATCAAGCCAACATGGATTAAGATATGGAATATGAAGGCTAGGAAGGGTTTTGTGGTTAATGATAGCTGAAAAGGTAGCAGATGCAACAGCCACGTACACTGTGGCATAAAACAGAATCGTCTTTTCCTCAATTTCATCAAGATCCATGACAATAATACTCTTCTTCCTTGAATACCTCTGCTTCTTTGAAGGCTTTGAGTTAGAAACTCTTTTCATTTTCTTAATTTGAAGCAAACTTCAAAAGGGTTGGATTATCATCATTTTTGTGGACTATACACAACCCCAACATTTTGGTCATTTCTTTTTCTTGTTCAATCACACTTTCCTCTTTGATATGTACTTTCTTTTGAATTTTCTCAACCTCTTTTTCAACCTCCACTTCAATTTCCTTTTCTTTTTCTTTTTCTTTCCAATTTTTTTTTTCTTCTTTTTTTTTTTTCTTTTTGATACAGTGGCCTTGACTGTGACAGATATGAAGGACATGCTACATTGAATTTTTTTTTTTTTTTTTTGAACAAATGTACTTCCCAACTTTTGGATGTGGCAGCGGATTTGGCAGGAGAAGACATTTATTTCTTTGATCGAACTCGTTGATTTGAATCATAAGAACTTGGAAGGCTTTTGAGTTCTCGGTTTATGGTGGTTGTAGGACGCATTTTGAGTGGTTTTGGTTTTGACGGTTTACTTTGAGAGGGTTAATATTGTGATGAATGTGTTGAGTGGCTCAATGCAAAATCAATTCAAATGCAAGCATACTTATTCATATTCTTGGACCATATTTTTGCATGTAGTGAACTAATCTACAACTAGAATAATCATATGAATGTTCTCAACTCTAGTCAATCATTTAGGAAAATAAAATAACTAGAATCACATGTCACCCAATAAACCAATTTCCAACCGAAGTTTTACAAATTGTTCTCTTTCTAGCGGTTTTATAAAAATGTCTGCAATTTGATTTTCGGTTCTACAAAAGCTAAGGCAAATATTTCCTTTCTCGACTTGATCACGTAAAAAATGATGCCTTATCTCGATATTTTTAGTTCGTGAATGTTGTATGGGATTCTTTGAAATGTTAATTGCACTAGTGTTATCACAAAATATAGGAGTTGTTTCGAAGATAATATCGTAGTCATGCAATTGTTGTCGAACCCAAAGAATTTGTGTGCAACAGAGCGCTGCACTGATGTATTCACTTTCAGCCGTGGATAGTGCAACGGTGTTTTGCTTCTTGGAGGCCCATGAGATGAGGCAAGGACCCAAGAAAGTGGCAATACCCGAAGTGCTCTTCCTATCCACCACACAACCCGCGTAGTCCGCATCGGAAAAACCTACAAGATTAAGATCATAATAAGATGGATACCAAAGAAATAGGTTTTGTGTTCCAACCAAGTACCTAAAAATCCTTTTAACGGCTTTGAAATGTGATTCCTTAGGATTTGATTGGAAGCGGGCACACAAGCATACACTAAATTGTATGTCGGGTCGACTAGCGGTTAAATAAAGTAATGAACCAATCATACCTCGATACATGGTTGCACTAACATTCTTACCATTTTCGTCTTTGTCGAGTTTGATGTTAGAAGTCATAGGTGTAGCATAAGGTTTAGCATTAGTCAACCCAAACTTACTTAGCATTTCTTTCAAATACTTTTTTTGATGGATTATTATTCCCTTCTCACTTTGCTTGATTTGAAGACCAAGGAAAAATCCAAGCTCTCCCATCATGCTCATTTCAAACTCAGATTTCATTAGATCCGAAAAGTAATTATAAAGAACTTCATTTGTTGCCCCAAAGATAATGTCATCGACATATACTTGCACAAGCAACAGTTCATCACACTGTGACTTAATAAACAATGTTTTATCAACCGAACCACGTAAGAAACCATTTTCCAATAAAAATTTTGAAAGCCTATCATACCAAGCTCTAGGAGCCTGTTTTAAACCATAAAGTGCTTTATCAAGTTTGAAAACGTGGTTAGGAGATTCATTGTCTAAAAAGCCCGATGGTTGTTCAACAAAAACTTCTTCCTCAAGATAACCATTTAGGAAAGCGGTTTTTACATCCATTTGAAAAAGTTTTATGCCAACATGAGATGCAAAAGCTATAAGCATTCGTATGGCTTCAAGCCTAGCTACCGGTGCATAGGTTTCATAATAATCGATTCCTTCTTGTTGGTTAAAACCTTGCACCACTAGTCTAGCTTTATTCCTTACGATTTCTCCGGAATCATCAAGCTTATTGCGAAAGACCCATCTCGTACCAATTACAGTACGATGAGAGGGCATAAGGACAATATGCCATACCTTGTTTCTTTCGAACTGGTTTAATTCCTCTTGCATGGCTGTCACCCAACATGTATCAGTGAGAGCTACTGTGACATTGGCAGGTTCAATTTGAGAGAGGAATGCATTGAAGGCACAAAAGTTTTGGAGCGATGATCTGGTTTTCATTCCAGAATTTAGATCACTAGTTAGATTTGAGAGAGGGTGAGAGCTTTGGTGTTTCCATTTTTTTAGGACAAGAGTGTTCGAGGCTTCGTTTGGTTCTGGTGTCACAGTGGGCGTCACTGTTGCATCCAGATTGTTTTGTGAGGATGATTGTGGATTAGTTTCTGTTTGTATGAGCTTCTCATTTGCATCCTCATTCCCTCTGGATGAGCTAGCATCATCTTGAGATGAGGGAGGATTAGTTCCCCCTGAATTTTGGCCAGCTTCATCATGCAACAGTGACTCTGACTGTTGCTCAGCCTCATCGACTACTTGATCCATATTATGACGTATCATCCCAATTTCGAAATCATCATCATCATCCTCTTCTTCATCAACCTGTTCATTTAAGACAAAGAGACTAGATTCGTCAAATATTACATGAACGCTTTCTTCCATTTTCATAGTTCTCTTATTGTAAACTTTGTAAGCTTTACTACGGTCCGAGTAGCCAACAAAAACTCCTTCATCACTACGAGCATCAAATTTGCCAAGGTTATCTTTACCATTGCTGTGAATGAAGCATTTACTACCAAAGCATTTTAAATGTGAGATGTTAGGTTTTCTACCTCGTAGTAACTCATAAGGGGTTTTGTTAATGATTTTTCTTATCATGACTCGATTGTAGATGTAACAAGAAGTGTTAACAGCTTCGGCCCAAAAGTTCCTTGGCACTTTAGAACTAATAAGCATGGTCCTAGCCATATTTTCAAGAGTTCGGTTCATTCGTTCCACAACCCCGTTTTGTTGGGGAGTTCTAGTGGCTGAAAAGTTATGACTAACACCATGCTCATCACAATAATCCTCAAATGATGAATTTTCAAATTCGGTTCCATGGTCGGATCTCAAGGAGACAAGTTTCAAACCAAATTTATTTTGGACCTTTTTCATCCAAATTAAAAATTCATCAAATGCTTGATCTTTAGAACTTAAGAAAAGTAGCCAAACATACCTTGAAAAATCATCCACAATGACACAAATATAGCGACTTCCACCTCTACTTACAATGCGCATGGGTCCACATAAATCGATGTAAATAAGCTCAAGAGGACGAGAAGTGCTAACAAACTTTTTGGATTTAAAGGAGCATTTTACCTGTTTTCCCTTAACACAATCATCACATAGTGATTTAAATTCAAATTTTATGTTAGGAATGCCATCTACTAGATCAAGTTTCTTGAGAGTATTTAGTGTTCTAGCATTAACATGACCTAACCGTTTATGCCAAAGCCAAGGGTCATTCTTTTGGACACTCATGCATGATAAAGTTTGACCAGACAACGAACATAAATTAGTCATGTAAACATCTTTAACACGTTTTCCTTCAAGAATGAGTTCTCTAGTTTTTCCATCAAGAATTCTACATTCACTAGCATAAAACTCAACAATATTACCACGATCACATAGTTGTGAGATACTTAAGAGATTGTGTTTCAAACCTTTGACAAGCAACACTTTGTCGACACATAGTGACTTTGACTTACCAACTTTTCCAATACCAATGATTTCACCTCTTTTGTGGTCACCGAAAGTCACCATGCCACCATCGTAGGCTTCTAGCGAGAGGAATTGGGTTTCATTTCCCGTCATGTGACGAGAGCATCCACTGTCTAAGTACCAATTGGTGCTGCCCCTCACTAATGCCTATAAGAGATCAAACAGTTAGTTTAGGAACCCAAATAAATTTGGGTCCCTTCTTGAGACTTGCTTGCTTTACTAAGTCTTTCTTAATCCAAACTTGTTTAGTTACTTTAGTGCTCTTTTTTAAGTCAAGGACTCTCTTTTCACAACCATTAAACACATGACCTGTTTTGCCACAATAGTTACAAATAATATATTCAGGAAGGCCAGCATATTTTCTTTTTCGAAAATCAGTCTTGCTTGGGTCTCGGTTTCGAATGCAACAGTGAGTGTTACTGTTGCGCTTGAAACCAAGTCCAGCATTCTTTTCAAGCTTTTCGTATTCTTGTGATTGTTTTAAAAGGAATTCTAAAACATTTTGGCTTCCTTCCCACTTTTGATAAAACAATTTAGCCTCGGCTAATTCTTTTTGTAAAATTTCAATTTGAGCAAGAAGGTCATCGTTTGATTTTTGTGCATGTTCTAAGGCACTTTTTACATGACTTGACTCAACATTTAACATTTCAGCAATTTGCACAAGATCTTCTTTTCGACTTTCACATGCTGTTAGATTCATTAGAAGTTGGTCTCGTTCCTTGGTTAAGGAAGACACATGTTTAGTAAGTGACTCGATTTCCTTGTTAGACTCAGATGTCACAGTGGCTGTATCTGTGACATGTACCAGTTCAGCCTTTTTACTCAAGATCAGATTCTATTTTTTCAGCCTTTTAATTTCTTTCTCAAGACAAGATGATGAACCAACTTGTTTAACTTCATTTAGACACTCTTTTAAATTGATATTTTCCTCCGCTATGTCCTCTATTTCGATTTGCATGGCCTCTAGCTTATTGTCTTGGACACGACACTTATCAATAAATTGGTCTAAAAGAAGACAAACTTTGTTTTTGGAGAAAGATCTAACCTTTTTCTTGAGATCATTTACCTCATTGTCAGAATCTGAATCGGAATCAACAGAGTGAGCCATAAGACATTTGATTGATTCTTTCTTTGATGACTTTGGAGCATCTTGATTGAAACGCGAGGAAAGACACAATTTGGCATCTAATTCTTCCTCAAGGACATCGTCTTCATCGGAAACAGACATGCCCCAAATAGCCGACATAACTTTGTTTTTGTATTGATTTTTGGCAAAGTCACGTTTTTCTTTAGACTTGATGTCATCCCACTTTGGACATTCTTTGATTTGGTGACCATTGTCACCACATTTAAAGCAACCAATAGTGGAGTTTGTTTTTTTCTTTGGAAAACGTCTTTTGCTAGTATTATTGCTAAACCTCTTAGAGTTACGACCATTAATCATTCCAACAATGTTTTTAGTGAACATTGCAAACTCGTCATCCTCATCCTCCTCATCACTTGAGAGAGCATTAAGAGCAAGCCCTTTCCCTTTGGAGCTTTCACTAGAACGCTTCATGAGGGTTAACTCATGAGCCATAAGAGAGCCCATTAGTTCATTAAGGGTGAGAGTAGATAGGTCTTTAGCTTCCTCAATAGCCGTAACCTTTGGTTGCCACTTTTCAGTTAAGCTACGAAGGATTTTACGAACTAAGTCCTCGGATTCAAAGTTTCTTCCTAGACTCTTAAGGTCATTGACAATACTAGAAAAGCGTGAAGACAAACTATTGATTGACTCATCTCTTGTCATGTTGAACATCTCATATTGTTGCATGAGAAGGTCAACACGATATTTTTTAACTTGTGACGTTCCCTCATAAGCAAGGCTTAAGGTGTCCCAAATCTCTTTGGTTGTGGTACATCCGGATATCCGGTTAATCTCTTTTTCACCAATGCCATATTGAAGGATATACATGGCTTTAGAGTTTTTCTCGACCTTTCTATAATCAGCCTCGACATATTTATCCTCATCTTTTGGAACACTAATACCATCCTTATTAGTGACCGTAATTTTGAGGGGACCCTTTTGAATGATCAACCAACATTCATAGTCAGCACTTTTGACATAGTGCTCCATGCGGTGTTTCCACCAAGCATAGTTCTCTCCCTTGAAGATGGGATACTTAGTGTGTTTTGAATCGTCCATAACTAAAGGATCAACTCGTTGTTATTAACCAATATCAAGAGCACGAGGCTCTGATACCAATTGAAGAGTTAAGAACGATTAACACCTAAGAGGGGGAGGGGGTGAATTAGGTGTACTTTTAAAAATTTCAACTTAACTTGGTTATTTGATAACACAAGCAAGAACAATTAAGTACGAGACTTGAGAAGCTTAATTGAATTTAAGTTCACAAGAAGTAACCGTAGATCTGAGTCACAGTATGAAGGACTGTGACACAGACAAAGCAGCGAGATATGCAATACGTCACAGTATGGAAGACTGTGGCGCAGGCAAAATAACGAGATGATTAGTAAGTAAATAATAAGCAACGGAATGTGAAAGTAAATGAACAAACAAGACGATGTTTTTAAATTGGTTCAGCTTCTACTCCGAAGCCTACGTCCAATGTTATTTTATTGCTTGTTTAGAAATTTACTCAAACTTACTAAACCCCTTACAATGAAAATAACTCGCCAACCAACCCCGGTTGCACTCAAATAACTTAAAGCTACTCCGCTTCAAGAGTTTATGTGTTCTATCTCACAGGTTTACAGAGTCTTTAATCTCAATCGTTCACTTAATGAACATGGAGATCACAATTAAGACCTAAACACGAGATCATGGAACAAACTTAGATGTCACAGTGTAGCGAACTGATACACGGAGAATTACAGCTCTTTTGAAAAACGATTTGAAGACTTTAAAACTTAAAAACAATTTTCCAAACACTTGAAAACAAAGCTTTAAACTCAGAAATAATTTGCAAAAGTTTCTCAATAAATGCTCTTAAAAGTCTTAACAATAAATGAGAAATAAGGAGGTTATTTATAGAAGAAAAAGTGTGTGAAAGATTATAATCATATTTCAAAAGAAATAATCAGATTTGTATGCTTAAGAAATCTTTCCATTTGCAAAGCAAAGAATATCTTTCATAAAGTTTTATGGGAGATAAATCTTTCTATAAAAAATTTGATAATTATTATCTTCCATAAATCTTTAGGAAATAAAATATTATCTTCCATAAATCTTGGGAAATAGTATTTCAATAAGATTAGCTTTAACATCTAAATACACTCCTCTTGTTTTTCTAATTTAGAGTAAGTCAATCTTTTGAAAATAAGAGTTCTTTATAAAGATCAACACGTTTCACATTTTCCAAAATTCTCCTTTCGTTGTATCAGAAACCACAGTGACTTGCACTGTTGCATGGTTTTGGAGTCACTTGACAAACTAAGAATGTTACACTACCTCGTTTACAACATTTGACTTAGGCTAAGGCTTGCTTCATCTTTGATCATCCTTGCTTGCACCATCCTTGAGAAATAATTGAGAGCTTCAAATGCTATAAATTAAATCATAACTAAGAAACAAACCATTAAATGACAATGAAACTTGGCATCATCAACCAAGTGTGGTTCTAACAGGATCCCTTTTTTAGTTACAAGATTTTGGCATAGGGGTGCGAATTGATTTGAAATGAAAAGAAATTGTGATCAAGGATTGATAAGAGATGGTATTGTTGAAAGGACGTAAGAGTAAATCAAGGATTTATCTACCTGAAGAGTGTTGAAGTTCTTGTTGTTGCTCCTGGGATGAGAGGGGTTTCAACATCAAACAAATACTTGCTTGGTATGAAGCATTAATTTAATGTCCAACTAAATGGCACTGAAAAATAGATGTAACTGTTTCTTGCATTGGTGTTGTGGTATAGATTATTTTAATAAGATGCCTAAATAAGCAGCGTCCAATAGCTCATCAAAACCTTGAATGTCCAACTCCAGTTTCAGCATTCGAGTACTCAAATCCTCGATTTCAAGTGACTTAATGTTGGTCGAGGAACATCTTTTATCTATAGGATATGAACATGTTTCATCAATGACCAAACCGAATTATGCATAACAGTATAACGGTATATATACGATAGTAAGTATGATAAGTATATATAAACTAGAGAGATGAGAGAACTTATCTATATGAGAGAGGGGGTTTATGGCATGACAATGTCACTGTCCTAAAGTCGAATTTGTCCATTACTCTACACACGGCCTCAATGACAATCGACCCCAAGGATTACACAACCCTTGTACCTCTGGTGTAGAAACCCAGCCAAGAACAGTGCCAACGAATCCAAGGATGGGTTTAGAGAGAGAATTACTTTGAGTGAGGAAAGTAATGGTTTTTATTATATAATTAGGAGTTGTAAAGTTTAAGTTTATATAGTAGTGAATTGACATTTTAAATTACAAATATGGTAAATGATGCACTTGGGAGATCACACAATCAACTTGGAAACCATATGAGTCAACCATTGTAGAGTCTATTGATCGAATACGAAAGAGGAGGGTGAATTGAGTATTAAAAATTAGCCCCACTTTTTCGATTTATATGATGTATAATTAATTACTTGATTTTATTGAGTAAAATCAACCAATTAATTAATCAATGAATTATGCGAGTAACGAAATAAAGAAATAAAGAGGGACACAAGAGATTTTTGAAGTGGTTCAGTTTCACAAATCGAAACCTATGTTCACTATTCTCGATTAATAATTCTTAGTACCTCTCTACGGATTACAAAATTATCAACCCACTGGTGTAATCAACTATGATTATAACTCAGATTGAGTATCGCTAAATACTCTATACTATCTTACGTTAATAACAAAGTACAATATAACTCACAAAAATTCTCGTTAAAGAATAAGTAAGATTATGTGATGGACAATTATCCAATAACGTATTTCACTCGAGTGATTGACAAAGATTGATGCTTGACTTTTTTTCGAAACAAACAATAAAAATAATTTATATTTTGCTCAAAGTTTGCTTAAAATAAATTTATAAAAGTCTCTCAAATGTGCATTAAAGTCTTGTTGAATGTTTGAGATTAATGGAGTATTTATAGTAGAAGCATAGGAGAGGTAAACTGTAAACCCTAGCTTTTTCTTTAAGAAAGATATTTATCTTTTATCTCAAAATATTGTTGTGAAAGTATGTTGTAAAACCCTAGTTTGATCCAAAGAGTAAAACGTGCCAAAGAGGCCGTTTTCCTCTTCCTCACGCAACCCTAGGTTGTTGTCCATATGCACGCAACCCTAGGAGGCACAAACCCTAGGTATTTCGAAACCCTAGGTGGGCTTATTAGGTTAACAACAAAAAGAGATAGAATGTATTAGAAACCCTAGGTAGTATGACAACCCATAAGTTGTATTACTAACCAATAGAATATCATAAATACATTATCTATATAAAATTTTTGATAAATATAAAATACTCTTCCTCCTTTTAAAAACAATTTAAAGATTTGTTTCCAAAATCATGCATCAATTTCGTCATTCAAAGTTATAGGTGAAATAGCTATAACTTTGAACTTAGTATGTAAAGTTATAAGTGAAATAGTTATAACTTTACTTACACAAAAATCACTCTAATGGAATAGTTACCGAATGACGACCTATACTATCTAATCTTCACAAAGATCTTCAGTATACGGATCATGGCTTTATCTTGATCACAAAGACCCTTCATCTTGAGTCTTGTGTTATTTGAAGTAGATCTTGCTTGCATTGTTTCTTCAATGTTAGAACCAGAGTAGATATAACTTTGCATATGAACTTCCAAAGTTATACCTCAAGCTCCTATAACTTTGTCACATTGAAATCTTCAAAGTTATGCCTCAAGCTCTTATAACTTTGATCTCCTTACTTGTAATTGTTGTTAGTTATAATAAGATTAAAGCACACATTTACATGCATATGATATATCAATCACATTTATATCAATTATCCACATTATCAAATACATACACTTGTTATTATCAAAACTATACCAAAAGTCCAACAACCATGAAAAATTCATATTCAATAACATAGAAATATGTTCAAAATTAATGTGGGTCAATATACAATATTTGCTTCTTTTGAAGCATCAAATCCAACAATTAATGCCAGTTTTCTTCTTAAGGGAGATTAAAGATAAGCATTACCAGCGTGAAATTCGCTTGCGGATCCCACCTTTTTTTGTCCTCTAGTAGAACACTTTTGCGGCCGTAGACCAACGACTTTTAGTTGATTACACCTCTACCTCGCCAAAGTAAGACAACAAGGACTTAAAACAATCATCAACTATCAGTGCTCGTGAAGTCAAGACAATCCGATAGCAAATTAGAGACTAGATAAACTAATTAAGTCATCTCAACTGCATCCTTAAGCTTTTTTTTAACTGTCAACCTGCCAGTAAATTAGTTGACTACTTTATTGGAAACAAAATTATTTTTGTTGGCAAAGAAACTAATAGCACTGCTTTGTTGAAGTAAATTCAGTTTTTAGTAAGTGCCACTGTGTCATATTACTAGCAAGGAATGAGACTAAGAGTGATGAAATTGTAGAGTCTAAATGCTATTATGAACGCTTCCCAATGATGATACTTTTGTAAGAACTCTTCTTATTTTTTCCTCATATGGATGAATAAAATATGGATGTATCCTTCTTGCAAAAAAAAAAGAAAAAAATTCTATGAAATGTCTCCTTGTATAATTTTCTATGTGCTTTAATACTACATTTTATATGTTCAATTCAATTTAATTTTCTATGAAATGTCTCCTCGTTATTAACTGGCACTACTCCTATGAAGCTATGACATTTTATTTTTTCCAGTTCAATTATTCAATAAAGTATTTCATAATAATAAAATTGATGGTATTATATATATATTATTTTTGAAAGTTTCACTTTGTTTTGTAGATAATTGCATACTTAAATACATATATCTCACAAGACTAATTTTGAATTGTTAGAATAAGAATAGTGATTCAACTTTATTCCAAAATATAAAAAATGAATGATCAAAGTACTCCCTACAAAAGACGTAAAACTTTATTAAAGTTAGAAAACTAAGAAAGAAACAATAACAATGATAGAACCCATCTTTCTCTAATCTAGTCTTCCAAATAAAATTGCCCAGTATAGAAATTTTTATTTTGACCCATGAATTGCGTACACTAAACTCATTAGTGTCCAATATTTTAGCTTAAGTAGTGGACAACTACATCTCTCCGTACTCTAAGGACTAAATAACACACACTATAAACACTATATAATGTCATCTACCAATTACCAACATCATTCCCTCACAACTCGTTTTAAGTCCTAAGATCACCATACAAAAGAAGAATTTAACAAACTATTGTAATTGATTGTCTCGTTTAAATTGAAACTTGGAAAAACATACATTATAATAAGTTGTGTGTGTAAGACATGGCTGGGGGAGGTTTTAATAATCCGACACCAGGTGGAAGGAATTATGAAGGGGGAATCACCTTCTTTGTAATATTCACGTGTTTAGTAGGCGCCACCGGTGGTCTCATCTTTGGATATGACATTGGAATTTCAGGTTCATATTTCACTCATCTTTTATTACGGTTAATTTTTTACCTAGGTGTCAAATATACAATTTTGTATTCACATTAAATAATTGTGTTTTACAAAAATGGCACAACACTTTGTAACATTTAATCCATTTATAGATCAGGTACAACTCTAGTGTCATGTTATTAATTCAGAATACACATTTAATCAAATCTTAAAAAATAATACCTATAACTGTTGTTCATATTATTACACTACTAATATTTAATTTATATC
>JAIUZE010021467.1:0-14565 GCA_022085475.1 Heliosperma pusillum | reverse complement strand
TGACTAGATTGTAAGTCGATCGATGGTTGGTTCAGCACCATGCGGTCATGGAGATGACTGGTCGTTTACATAGACAGACTGTATGACACTCTGTCGGACAGTGACATTGTAGAGACCCTTAAATCAATTATTTGATGCATGGTCGTGGCAGGGTCTTCTATCTTATTCCTATAAGTCGATTCTTTTGACTGGCGACCGTCTATCTGAGTCGGTGCAGTTTCCGATTGGTTTTGGTTGATGTTCTAGGTCGTGCCGTAAAAGGAGGCCGATGGACTTCTTCTGGATCATGGTGATCTGCATCATACAGAGTAGATGGATCCACAGGAATTGTCCACCCACGTTGGGTAAAAACATCTTTAGGCCACTCGAGGAGAAGTTACTGTAAATGCGTGGCCACGCTCGGAAAGAGATCTATGGTAGATTTTCCGGTCAGACAGTTACTCTCCCTATCGAGAAAACCACTCTAGATATTGTCAATCGCAAGTGCGACCTGAAAGACACCTTGCGTGGAGTGGGAGATGTGATAAAGAGACAAGAGAATTGGTGACGCACACTTGTGTCAGACAAGTGGGAGATTGTTGGAGTAGGTGTCCTCCCCAAATAGTGCGCCCCCAATAATAAATCTTATTATGGAATATAATTGGGATAATTATTGACTATATATATGATTAGTCAGTTGATTAACGTAAATCAATAACGGTTGGCTAACTAGAGTTTGACGTTATTGTCGTTTGACGGCGGTGATCAACTGATCCCTTTCGGTCACACCTAAAGGATGAAATCCAAAATAGTAACTAATTATTTGTATACGATACAGTTAATTAGTACATTACATATATTCGATATGTACGAGAGTTAATTGTTAGAAATTGAGTTAAGAACTCAAATTCGATTAAGCTTATTTTTCAATTATGCGATAATTGACTAATAAATTTATATCTTATTTTAATACGATTAAATAAGATTTAACTTAGTAATTAATCGTTAAATTACTAAATTAGTTGAGGTTTTGAGATAGAGGTAATTAGTTAATTATATTTACAAGGAGTTGTAAAATAAATTAACCATGCATTGTGGGACCCATTATATATTGATATAATGGTAAAATATTACTTAAAATGTTAAGTACATATTATTTATTTAATTGAGTCATATAATTGTTATATGATCAAATTAACACTTAATTATACAAGATAATTAACCATATGATCAATAAGTATTTGTGAGACAAATATCAAAAATCAAAATGGACCAAACTAGGCCATAATGGACCGGTTTTGGTAGTAGTTACATGGTGATGATTTTGTTCTTATTTTTACTCTTTAGTTACTTTGTGAAAGTGACATAACAAGTATAATACAATCATCACATATACTACAACACTCCACTCAAAGGCATGTGATAAAATTGAACAAATAATAGTCCTTTTTGGTGAAGAGAATCCGGCCAAATTGGCTATAAGAATGAACAAAAGTTGTTCATTTCAAAACTACTTGATTTTGTTCAATTGTCATACTTCTCTCTAAAACTCTTCTTCTCACTATAAACTCTCAAATACTAATATTTACTAAGTATTACTAGTGTAGTAATATAGTCATAATATTAGTAGAATAATATCTATCTTATTATCTAGTTAATAATAAGGGTAGATTATTTGGGTTAATCTTGGTGCAACTTAGAGGAGATCTTCTACTTTGGAGATAGTTTGTGTTCATCCATATTTATAGCTCAAGAACAACAAGAAGGAGTTCTTGTTGTGCCCTTATATTTTCCATATCAATGTGAGGAAATTTCTTCTTTTATATAAATGTCTTTATATTTGCATGCATGTTACATAGATCATTATAAACTAAATTAAAAAGTAATTTGGTAATTAATTAGAGGAGTCTAATTAAGGTCTATGGACTTTCAACTACAACCATGTTCCATAACTAATGTAGAATTACCAACTCAATGACACTACGACTCCTTTTTTAGTCAATCATAGAGGAAGATTTAGTGGATCATTAACTACGTGCTACAGTTTAATAGACCAAATTTTCTCAAATTGTTCTCTTGCTAAAGGTTTAGTAAAAAGTCTGATAACTGATCTTCGATTTTACAAAATTCTAAGCAAATGTTCTCTTTTTCTATAATATCACAAAGAAAATTTGTCATAGAATGTTGAACGGGATTTTATGAAATATTAATTGCACTCGTGTTATCACAAAGAATAGGCGCACAAATGATAATCATATTGTAGTCCCATAATGGTTGGCTTACCCATTTGGTTCATATGACGGAATGCTCTTTTGGTCGTGGTTCCAACTGCCATACTTTGCTTCATTCACATTGATTTAGCGTGTGTTCGTCATTTGTGTTATTCGATCCCTTTGAACTGTCGGATGTCTGATTGAACAATGTCTTTGACTGTTCTGTTCCCCCCCGGTTTTAGATCGCTTCTTTCAGAACAGTTTAGTAGACTGTTTGACACGATTCTGGTTTTACTCATCAATTTCTCGTAAGCTATCTCTTATTCTTCTTCGTCATCTGCACACATGCTTGATGATGTTTTATATATATATATATATCTTTATAATAAGGATGAAAAATACAACATGATAGGTAGTAAGCCAAGAGCTTAAGAATATACATACCAACTACCCTTTTATACTTCCCATGATATTTGTTTAGTATTAAGAATAAGAGTGGAGAAGTTCTTACCATCCTTTCTTAAAGTGTGAATAAACTTGAAACACCTTACCAATTCATGTATCACGCCTCCACTTTGTAGGCTCAATGTGAGAGGTCAAAAATATCGTCCATATGCACCTTGAGCAAGGAAATGTATTTTGATCAATGCATGTTGCTCCCTCTTACTTTAGCCTGCAAAACAGATTATACTGTGGACATGGGCACCCAAATTAACTTGGGTCCCTTTTGGTTAGTCACTTGTGTTAATAAGTCCTTTCTAATCCACATTTTCTTGAAAATCTTACAATTTTGTTCCAAATAACCTAAGCGCTCCTAATTTGAATTTTTTGAGATTAGAGAGACTTACTTCGTCTTCAGATTCACTATCGAAAGTATTTGAGTGTGTTCGTAAACTTTGTATCAGAGCCATGACAGTCTAAGCCTTGGCTCGTATCTTCCTAATAAGTATTAAAGAATAGGGAGTTATTCCCTTTATTGATACCCAAAGTATGGAGAAGTATGCTCTGTGTTTGCCACTTTGTGGATCTTCCACATCAGAAAATTCTTACTAGGCAAAATAAAGTGTAAGGAATTAACTATGATGTTCTTAAAAGCTTGTACCTTGAGACAAAAATTAAAGCTATTTGTTGTCTCGGTTTAGTAATTTAAGAACAAACAAGTTAATACTTTATACTAACTTATCATATAAAAAGGGGGGGTAACTTATTATAATTTAATATTTTTAAGGATAGATAAGAAATAAGACATTCTGTTATGGTTTCTGGCCTCATCTCAAAAATATGGAAAATACTTCTAATATATTAGCACATGCATCTTCTTCTTCTCTTCATAAGTCAAATGCTAGTAAAGTAGATTGTCTTTATGAAGTAGAGTATGTAAATGAAACAGTAAGGTCCCTATTACTCAACCTCCTTTGTTAAATCCATATCGAGCCTTTACAAAAACCAAATTCCTCATTTCCAAAAGTTATAAAACAAGCACTTGGCCCACATAAAAATACAGTTAGAGAAATTGTTCTAGCCTCACAGTTAATTCAACATTTTGTTCCACCTACAGAAGTCTCAAATGATTCTCTCCGACTTAATGAAGTTATGCTTTACACATGGAAAACAAGTGGTTACACCCACCTTCATTATGGAGCAGTATGTTTGGCACTAACTCTCCATGGCAGGAAAGGTCTACCTGTTGTAGCACGAATAGCCTTACTTGATACAAGGTTCAAAGAATACAAACATGCGTGTATTGTAACCATCCAAACAACACTCAATGCAGGTACTATATTTATCACCATATTTCCAAATTTTAACATGCCATTAGAAGACCCCCAAATTCCCTTAAATATTCAAATCCAACTACAAATAACTGGAACTCCACAAGTTGGAAATACATATGCAACAACTCTTCACCATCAAATGGCATATAGGGTTCAAAACCACGCAATGTGGATCTTAGTCTTCCAAGAGATACAAATGATGCTCTCTTTATTCAATTAGAATCACAACATAACCCATCTTGTATCCATATCCCTAGACAAATTCCGAAAGATGAACTCATCAAACTACTCCCAGAGTCTTGGATTACCAACTATGAAAAGATACATGAAATAAACACTCATCTACAATCCCTAGACTCAAAGTTTACCAAACAAAAAGATGGCACCATTGAAATATTTTTCAAAAAGGAACCATATGCAAAGTCTTGTCCACCAATTTTCAATACTGAAATAAATATTATCACTCCACTCTTCATCCCAATGAAACAAAATGAGAGTTATCTTAACATTCCTATACATTTGTTTAACTCTCTTGGAGACCCGGTATATGTATTTGAAGACTAGTCAGGACACAAATTCTTTGATGTCTGTGACTGTGAAAATTGCATGATAACAGACTTGATGACTTTCATTACCCAAAGAAAAGAAATAGAAATAAAAAATCCTCTCAACAAATCCTTAAAGAAAAATATGTGTCAGGTGATCCAAATGTTAGCCTCCTAGGCGAACCAACTGAAAAAACTTTTGAATATTATGTACAATATTCAAAACAAGAAAAACATGAAAATCCCCAAAAAGATATCCCCCCATGCTACATGTTTGGTCCATCCTCTCCTCAAGAGACAGATTTTCCACCAACAGAATTTGAGGAAGAAAATTCTAAACATTCTTGGAAGATCAAAAATCCAGTCACCAATACTTCGGATGGTTCAACAAAGCAAATAAGTGCTGCAAAAGCAACATTAAACTGGCAGTCAGAAAATGCACGAGCCCAAAACAATCTGTTGCAACAAATTGATAAAAAAGTGGCAATCATGGATCTTTCAGTAAAAGAGATACATCAATAGATCTCTTCATTACACCAAGAACTGCTGCGACTGGCAACAACAACTTCCATAACATCTCCGCTTATTTCACAAAAAGAGTCTGAATTAAAATCCTTAAAAGCACAATTATCTTCCTTACAAAATCCACCAAAAACACACACCAAATATGCTCTGCGACATATTTACCCCATACCCAGTTTATACACCACCTTTTGAAAAGCATCCACAACCCGTTCCTCTTCTACCTCCAGAACTAAGCCCTTTCAGAGCATCGTTATTCCTTCCGACAAAAGTTCTTGAAGAAAGACATATAACGAAAAAGAGGCAATCTGCATCAAAAGACGGAGAAAAACCATCAACAATAACTCAGATTGAACCTCCTACGACTCAAGATCTAGAAGACGCCTCACAATTCATGATAGAACATCATAATCCCATATCCTCTCTTCTAACCAGTTTAGCCAGACCCAAAACAAAGAAACCCACATCTCAAAATTCAGTAGACGAGATTTTAATGCCAGAATTTATGATGGCTAAGACAACCCAGGTTGAGGAAGTGGTTGAGAGTGAAACAGAAAATCTGGAGGAACATGACTAACCTAATGCTCATCCTCCACCCGGTTGGAATCTTAAAGGTCAAGTTATATCAGGTCATGGCTTTTCTATTGATAACATTCCGCCCTCAAAATGGAGAGATAAAATCTATGAAATGCATGCCTGGTGTACCGAACAACTTCTTTTCCCTGGAGCTAAACTTACAACTCTGGTAGATTGATTAGTGTCAAGATTCTATGGCCGTCTGAGGCAGTGGTGGATTAGTCTTGGAGCTTATCGACAACTGCAAATCCGACAATCCCCTATAGTTTAAACCTTCATTGGAAACATCCATAATGAATTTCTGGGTGCTTGGGATCATTACACAACTCTACCAAGAGAAGAATTCTTCAGTATGAAATGTTGTTCATTTATGCGGAAAGATCTTGAACGACATTATGAAAGGATGTCCAAGCGGTTTTATGCTCTTGGAGGTATGGATGATGCAAATCTCAAACAAGCTTATTTAAATTCTTTTCCAGATCCATTGGGAAATGAAACCACTAGGCAGTTTTCCCTTACAAAAAGTTGGGTACTACTACATTGGGAGAACTCTACCAAACATCTCTTGCAACTCTTGAAAAACTATGCAACCATCAAAAGTTTTTCAAGCAACTACTAGAACAAGGGAAGCTTTTATGAAAAGCATGCGATCATCCAGAACTTTTCATCAAGTGCAAACCTAAGAAATGTGGATGCACGTCCTCAGAAGGAAGAAACAACAAGGTCTACAGAAAGAGATGGAAGAAAAATTTTCCACGATTGTCTGGAAATAAAAAATGGAAATTTTTCAGAAAGAAAAAACAAAGAGAGTTCAAGAAAACTGGTCGATGCAATATTTGCAAAAAGAAGGGGCATTATACAAAAGTCAGTCTAAATAAAAAGAAAAGAGATAATCTTTTGGGATACTTAGCTCAAATTGAAGACATTGATGATGCAGATATTTAGTCCATCTTCTCCCTTGATGATGAAGCAATAGATAAAACTATTGTGGCAATGGGAATGGAGTTTGAAGAAGATTCATCTGGAGATTCAGATCAAGACTCTGAAGAAGATGAAGGTAATACCGACCAGTTTGTCAGGTTTGATCTTTTTCCTATAGAAGCCTGTAAAGCAGAACCACAAAGTGATATTATCCCAACTTATCCTTTTCAGCCTTCCCCAAATGGAAAAATCTACATTTTCCCAAAAAAATACGACAAACCCCGAGAATAAAAACATGAGAGAGAAACTTGGAGAGAGAAAGCTCCTTCTTGAGAATTCTAGGGTTTTGTGCAAAGGCCAAAACAATCTGTGAATCTCATGTTTTACTAAATTCTAATCAATAGTAATAACAGTTGGTCTTGCTTCAGACGGACCATTTTGGTCTGAAGCAATAAGACGGGATTTTGTAACCACTTTACAGTTAGATATAACCACTATTGAAAACAAGTTGATATAAGCTGTGGTTACATTTTATCAAAAAGTGGCAACATAATCCCGTCTTATTTTTCAGACGGAATTAGTCCGTCTGAAATAAGAATTTGTGTAGTAATAATAATAGACATCAATAGTAATCTCATAAAATAAAAGCTTTGCATTACTTTCAATTAGTATTAAAAATAGTTACTGTTACTCATGGACCAAAGTAAAGCTATTGCAGAAGCACGAATGAAGGTTGCTGCAAAATTGAAGGAGATCAATCTTCAAGATGAGGAATCTACTCAAGAGGAAAACACAGTAGCGAAGGGAAGTCAAGACACGGAATGGCAAGTTGTGGGTGTTGTAGTGAATGTCCTCAACAATAGTGCGATCACATAATTAAATCTCAAAAAATAAGAATACAAAGGGATGATGAATTTATAGTCAACTGGTCAACATAAATCGGTAATGATTGGCTCAATTGGGTTTGACGTTACTGTCGTATGACGGTGGTGATCAGTTGATGCCTTGAGGTCACACCTAAAGGACAATCCCCTAATCATGTACATTAATTAATTGTATAGTGATACAGATTAATCAATCCCTTAAATTGTAAGTGAGAAAAATATCTTATTGTAATATGATTAAATAAGATTCATTTTAGTAATTTAATAGTTATATTACTAAGAATGCATTATGTTTATGAAACATTTGAGATAAGCAAAATTGGTCGATTATAATTACAAATTGTTGTAGATTATATTAACCAAGTATGAGATGACCCATTTTATTTACATTTAATTATAAAATGTGACTTAAAATGTTAAGTCTAATTTATTTGTTATGAAATTGCACTTAAATTAGTTAAATGAACATTTATAAGCAAAGATTACATGTTACATGTCACATGTCACATATGTGACAAATGACAAATTTCAAAGATAAAATGGACACCCATTTTATACATGGTGCACCGGTTTTGGGGTAGATAGGGTAGTGTTTAGGTGTTGATTATTGTTCTAATGAAGAATTAAAACATAATCATAACCTATCAAGCCTAGACCTAAGCTACTTTCTTGTTAAGAACAAAAAAAACAAAGGCATGCTCCCTCTACCCTATGTGTGGCCGGTTGGCTTGTGCAAATAAGAGGACAAGTTTTCCTCTTATTTTTATAACTTGATCTCATAATTTTGTAGTATACTTATCTCTCTACATCTCAACATTCTCACACAACAAGAAACTTGAGAAGTTCATCTTGTGTTCATAAATTTACTAATAAAATTACTAAGAGTAGTAATCGTGTTTATTAGTCATATTTTTAAGGTAACTATTATATTATACTAGTGTAGTATTTTATATAGTGATTAAAGGGGTAGTCTTGGGTGCAACTAATTGGAGAGTTTCTAATTTGAAACTTGGAATATCATCCTCATCATAAAAGCTCAATAACAAGATTTGGAAGGTGTCCAAATCTTGTGCCCATAAATTCGTTCCAATCCTATGTAAGGAACAAATTTTTCTTCTCTTATTTATCTTTAGTTATGCATGCATAAGATCATTTAGTTTAATGAGTAAATTAATTGAAATATGATATTAGAAATGTCTAATATTGAGTTCAAGAAACTTACAAGTGGTATCAGAGCTTTGGTTGTTGCATGCATAATCGATTTATAGTTTTTTTCGAGTTAATGTAACTTAAAGAAAACTAGTAATTTGTGTTTTATAAGATAATATCACAAAGTTATTTGCATGTCAATATATTCTGGTCCTAATATGATTTTAGGTCATTTTGATGATTTTAGGAAATTTATATTGCTCAAATATGATTTTTAGTGTTTTTATTACATTTTAATGAGTAAAATGATGTTTAAAATGCTAAAAATAAGTATACATATCTTCTGACCGTGAAATTTTTACAAAAATTACACATGTATTTTAATTATTGTATGTAAAAGTTCGTGTGAATTGGACTATTTCTCATGATTTATGACTTTTATATGATAAAATGATATAAATAAAGGTCAAATGGTTAAAACTATTTCCGCTTTGAACCTGAACATGAAATTTTAATATGTTGTCACATTCATATTTTATTGTCATACTGAAAAATTTCAGACTTATATGATTTGTCTAGCATGATTTATGAAGTTTTAATATAAAAATGGCATAAATAGTGACTTATTTAGCAAATATAGCTAAAATAAATTTTAAGTCGTGAGCA
This sequence comes from Heliosperma pusillum, assembly GCA_022085475.1. NCBI lineage: Eukaryota > Viridiplantae > Streptophyta > Magnoliopsida > Caryophyllales > Caryophyllaceae > Heliosperma > Heliosperma pusillum. The sequence goes on along the minus strand of JAIUZE010021467.1, from coordinate 5,335 downwards.
AATTATTCCTGGTTGGATAAATGTCCCAAATTTTAGATCTTCTTTTGAAAATTTAATTTGATTAGTTTTCACATGCTTTATGTATTTTATTTGATAAAACCGATAAAGTGCAACAAATTTTTCTCAAAACTGATTCGAAATTTTTAACCTTTATTTTTGACATTATGAGTGTCATGGAAATGTTCCAGAATTAAAAAAATTTAAAATTCAAATTTTGAAATTATTTTAATTAAATTTGGATTTATTTGATTAAAATATAATTTTAAAGTCTAATTTTGAGCAATTATATAACAACAAGTTGAATTATTGTCAAAAATTGAGTGATGACTAATTTTTGAGTCCTAAATCAGCTGGGATAATTAACTTGGACTTAAATATGATTTACGTAATGTTTGGTGATTCTAAAATGTTATTATCACGCATTTCCGTAAAACCGAGTTATATACGATATAAACCGTAAAATAGGGCGATTTGGCATTTGAAATGAGCATGTTTTATACATATTATTATGCTGAATATTTATTATGAATGTCATATTTTGGTTTATGTAATTTGGAATTATGTAATTTATTCCTTGTATGACCTTAGTTTTAATCGATATTGCCCGAAATGTAAGGGAATATTGATCAGTTATAATTTAATGTGATCTCAAATCACTTTTATTGTATTATTTTATTTTACAAATGTATAATAGGAAATTATTGTAATTTTATTATATAATTTGTAATTATTTGTAATACCGGAGTTTCCCAAAAACGGCGCCATTCGGAAAGGTGTTCCGAGAGAGAGACGGTGACCTTGGGAGGCGTGCTTATGAGTTCAAGGGACAAAAGGAGTTGGTTTACGAATTTGTAATAGATTATATGATTTTCTATTCTAGGAAAGGCCATACTAGGAATTTTTTCTTTATGCTTGCATGTTATTTAATATGTTTGCATGCATTGCCAAATCGCCATAACATGTGCATATTTTATCGAGTATTCGACCGTGTCAATTAAAATTATCGTTAATTCATCGATTTAGTTCACTTAAACGAGATAGATAATAAATTGTCATGACCTCTCATAATAAATAATTGAGATCAAGCCTTACCAAATGATAGAACCCATGAATCCCAATTTCGCAAGGAAGTAGGCTCGGCTCACCGGGGTGCTAAAATTGTTACGTTGGGTAAGTGGGATAATAAAGGTTATTATTTCGAAATTTGGATTGAGCTCAACGGAAGTATTCGCGACCGTAGCCGCATGTGTTCCGGGCTTAAGATAAATATTAAAGTAAAATTATCAACCGAGAGTTCTAATGTAGAATCGAATAAAGAGTAAATCCACCGAATTATGTTAATAAGGGATGAATCGGCTCACCATGCCCAAGTTGATATGAATTTGGATCTCGGAATCATTTATAATAGTTGGGTAGAGGTCACTATTTAAATGTGAAAACTTGTTTAAAATGTATACAAGTATTTAATTCGATAAATGTTTACATTTCCTTCATCTCATTTTGTAGTCAATATAATTTATTCGCAATGACAACTCCAAATTCCAACGCTCCGACTCTCACAAACGTTTCATGGCTTCGATCCTTTATGGATCGATGCAAGTTAGAAAAGAATGGCGCTAATTTTGCCGATTGGGATGCGCACCTCCGCTTGGCCGCGGAAGGTGACGACAAGCTTCGTTACCTTACCAAAGCCTCTCCCAAAACACCTAATGAAAGGTCAACCGCCGCCGCAAGGCAAGCCTATGAGGCTTACCAAAAGGAAGCCGCCGTGATAAAAAATGTTTTGATCTTCTCAATTGAGACCGATCTCCAAAGGAGTGCCATAAAGATGAGCACCGCCTATGAGATCTATGTCAAACATGTGACTATGTTTTCACAAGCTCCAAGAATCATTCAATATGAGACGGCTTCCGCGTTTTTTGACATGAATCTTAAAGAGGGACAAAAAGTGAGCCCTCATGTACTCAAATTGATTGAGCATTTCGAGACTCTTAAATTGCAAGGGGTTGACATTCCCGAACAACTCGTTATTGACCGTGTACTACACTCCTTGGGGGAAAATCAAGGCATATGTGCAGTTTAAGGTAAACTACAATATGAAAAATATGCAAACCTCTCTTCATGAGTTGCACAAGATGCTTATGGAAGCGGAAAGAGACATGGGGCTAAATGTTAGCACCACCAAGGATGTACTCCACATAAATAACAAGAGCAAGGGGAAGTTCAAGAAAAATGCAAGCAAGGGAAAGAAGCCCTCATCCTACAAAGGCACAGGAAAAGCTATTGAGAATAGCTCACCCAAGCCTAAGAAAGGTGCCTAAACCGAGGATAAGTGTCATTATTGTAATGTCATAGGGCATTGGAAGTGGAATTGCCCCAAATATCTAGGAGATATCAAAGCCAGAAAAATTGTTTCCGTTGGGCACCCAAGCAAAGAAAAAGGCAAGGACAAGCAAGCCTAAAGAGGCTCTTCAAGGGAAGCTAAGGTAGCCACCTATGGATGAAGACATATGGAAGCTTGGACTTATTTTGTGTTGTCTTCTTTATTGGGTTTTATTTTGAGACATTGTTTTAGAAACTCTTTATTTCCTTGTTTGACAATGGAAACTCTTTATTTCCTTTATTAACAATTAGTTGTAATTGGATTTACTGACTTGGTTTTCAACCCAAGTCACTCGGTTTATGGAAACTTTTTCATTCTAAAACTTGTCATTATACTCTACTCACACTAATAACATAAATTCTATCGACTCAAATTGATCATTTTGATATTATGATGATTGGATCATTATAATAAAAGGCTAAGAATTCGATTCTCGCTTTGAAAGATCAATTGTTAAGTTAAATTGAATTATTGAACTCAAAATAGGAAATCTACCAAACCAATTGGCTACACCACTTATAAAGATTGAAAATGACATGAATATGAGTCCACCTCTTTAGCTTATAGAACTAGTCTATTTCCAAGCTAAGATTCGATGTCTTTACAATGAAGTCTTTAATAGATCATTAAAGGTCTAGTTGTGATAACTTATACCTCAGTCACAAGTATGAGAACAAATTTGTTTGTGGCTCATAAGGCTATCTTTAAAGAAAATAGTTGTATTTTTCTTAAGATAGAGTGGGAGAAAATAAGCCACAACAAAAACCTAGTTAGGAACTAGTGAGGAAAACAAAAGAAAATGTTCTTAGGTTAGACTCAAGACCAGTGAGGAGACCAAAAGAAAGCGTTCTTAGGTGAATCCTTAGACTAGTGACGAGACCAAAAGAAAATGTTCTTGATATAATAAGATTATGATCTATGTAGTGGAAGCATCTAGAAATTTTAAAAAATTCGATTTTCTAACATAAGAGACTTATGAAACTAAATGGAATCTATGCAAAGAAGATGTTTTATTTGGAGTTGTCCAATTATAGTTGCATGGATAGACATGTAGATGTCTTCAAAAGCTAAGTTAATGCGTAACTATGCTTAGATCCAAATCATCAGTGAAATACCCCATAGTAGGTGTATACAATATACACAACAAAACCACATGTCCAAATAGGGAATTGGAATAGGATGTGTACATGACACAAGCCTTAGGTATCTACCAAGAGGTTATGATGATCTTTTCTATACTGCGATATAAAGAGAGTTTCACTCGAATTGTCGAAAAGTCATGTATAGACATGAAGTTAAGTGAGAGTTAAAGTCATGAAAAGACATGAAGTTCAATGGGAGAAATTGTTGTCCACGTGAATGACGTATCACTCCTTGAGAGTGACGTATTCATATTACCTTTTTAAAGGAGTGGTTGGATTTTAAATGTTGGATGAAAGAGGGCAACATGTATACTAAAATCAAAATCTATTGTGGAATAGAAGATTTTAGTTTGGCATTTAGAAAAGTGTCTTATATTGATAAGATCCTTAGTCTATTTCAACAAGTTAAAATAGGTTATTCATGTTGATGAAAATGGGATCACTATGAAAGGGTCATAGTCATCCACTGAACCTAAGAGTTGTTGATCACATGAGTACTAATGTTTCCGCCATTAGGCCTATCATGTATGCCATTACATGAACGAACCTAAATGTATTGTATGTTGGGAGCATGACAAGCCAATAACAAATCAATCCACATGAGTGTCATTGGATAGTATACAAGAACATCCATAGAGTTCTCAAGGAGAACTAGGGATTCATTCTTGTGTTTGGTAGAGAAAATTTGGATATGTGGTAAAAGTTACACAACCCAAATTTCCAAACTCATAAGGATTTGTCGAAATCCTAGGCATATTTTTGTTGTACAAGAAGCAAATAACTAAAAGGATGATTGAAGAGTCAATCATTATAAATTCTACAAATAGAGACCTAGTACATTATGATGAGGATAAGGTGGCGTACTAGGAGTTAATGGTAGATCCTTTCACCTAAATACCTATCAGTTATCATGATAACGAGTGGGAGCATCTTTCAAGTTAAAGAGCCCAACACTAGATTGAGATCTAAACATTTACGTAGATGAATTCATGTTATTAGGAATAACGTTGGATGGAAGGAAAAAGCAATTCACAAGGTTGGAATAAATGAATATATGGTATATTCACTACCAAAGCCTTTATTTCATTGAATAAGATCGTCATGGACAAAATAAACTTTAGATTATATGATATGAAGCAATAAAATTGTGTTTATTTTTCATATATGATAATCGCATTTATCGTTGAGTTTCTAAAACTCGTTTTGTGCTTTGTTATATCCAAATGGGTTGTAGAGACAATTTTTAACCCCATTAAAGTGGACTGTATTAACATAGCATTGGCCCCTAGTTGCTTATATGAGGTGACGTCTCCAAGTGAATAAAGTGTGATGTGATTGATGGCAAGTTCAAGTGCAAAAGGGTCATAAGGGATGATCAGTCGATCACATAGACAGAGTGTAAGGGACAATCTGTCGGGCAGTGACCGCTTATAGAGTTCTGGCAACTCTTGTAGCCTGGTCGTGGCAAAAGCTACTATAGTATTCTTTTTGAGTCAATTCTTTGACTAAAGATTGTTCGCCTAAGGTGGCACAGTTTCAGAGTGACTTTGATTTATGCTCTACGACCTTCGTAACTTGGGTTAAATAGGCATCTTTTGGGTCATGATGAGCTTTGGCTGTTCGAAGGGAATAGTGCGATAGGATTTGTCCACCCCTTTTCAGGGTTGTTTTAAAATCTCAAGGCCACTCGAGGAGGAGTAAGCTGAAAAATGCGTGGCCACGCTCGGAAGGTATCTATGGTAGATAATTCCGGTCAGACAGTTACTCTCCAGATCGAGGAAACCACTCTTGATACGATCAAATGCAAGTA
>JAIUZE010021466.1:0-18663 GCA_022085475.1 Heliosperma pusillum | reverse complement strand
CGGATCCTAAATATATATAACACGTGGGTTTATAGGCGCGAGGGGCGCAATGCCTGCACCTCCCTACAGTAGTGCAAGGTAGCAATGCCTCCATGAGGTGTGTTATAATACTCCGTATTTTTAATATGGTACTCGGTCAAATAAATGGCACTCGACCGAGTGAACCGTTTCGTGTTTATGTCGGTTCAATTAGTTGTTATTAGAATGATGGTTATTATATATCGCTTGCTAACCCTTTACTAATCATTTTACAAACCCTAAAACTTTTCTAAGCTTCCTCCCATTTTTTCCTCCTTCTCCCTCTTTCTAATCATCTAAGAGTAGAATGAGGGTTTTATGCTTCCAGTAAATTAGGGCTTTCATCCTTGCAATCGATCTTATTCTTTTATTGTAAGTTATTTATATCCTTTTATCATTAATCGTCTATGATTGTGTTGTATGAGTCGTGCATGCATCATCACTTTTGATTAGGGTCAGAATGCTTTGATTATTAAAGCAGTTTACTAATTCGTTGGGTCGTCTTGTTCAATTATTTTCGCTGCTTTAAACACGTTTATTTTGAAAAGTTTAAAAAGAAACTATCATTTATTCCATGTCAAATTTCGTAGCCAAATTTCTTGTCGTTTTCCCGTGTAAATTATTTATAAATATTTATCCAGAATAACGCAAATCTGCTTATATCAATTGAAAAGCTTCTAAAACGTAATTTATATGTTGAATCTAATCTGGGTATTTTTCACAAAGTATCCTTCAAGAGTTCAAATGATGATAGGCTTTGGAATTTCTCAAAAATAATGTTTTAAAGCTGTTTTATGAATCGTTACATTTCATGCGACGAGTTTTGTCAGATTTGTTAAATATGTCTTTTGCGTCTTGATAGGTTGGTAATTTGGAAACAAGTGATACCATATAAGTTTTAGATAGGGGTCTTAGGATTCCATAATTGTTGGCCTTGCATCGATTGGATTTTTCTGGAATTAGTTATGCATTTTATAGTCAGGGTGTGCTATGCTGAAAAGTATGGGAAAGTCGAGTTTAGTTCTTAAGTTGGAATTACAATATAGGTCATGATGAGTCTAGTTATGGGCATGTTTGTTTGATTGGATATTATGTAATTATACATAAATATGTTATGTAGGTGATGAGTTTGTGAAGGATCAACATGTGCATACTTGTGATTGTATATTGCTTGCGGAATTGCTTACATGTAGGATTTCCCTACTTAGTACTTGTATATTGTACATTGTGATAAGATGTGCTACTATGATTATTTTTATTTGTTGATGATGATGATGGTGTTTGGAGATTGGAGTTTGGGTGGTTAACTGGTTACTATTTTGGTGACCACCCCCTAGTTCGCCTCGTGTAACTCTCCCGCTGCGAGGGGGATGTGCACATTAATGTTCCGGGAACTCTCACTGCGGTGAGAGGGGCTTTCGATGTCCATTGCTGCGGTCTGGAATCAATAGGTGTTTTTGCAGGTCAGGGGTGGTAGCATGATGCTGCTGAGGTGACCGCTGCGGTGGGCCATTGGTTTCTAATCCTTGGATGGTTACTTTTGATTGTCTTGTACATTGACCGGTGTATATTTTTACTGGCCCCGTTTAATGTTTTAAAAATTGATGTGATCCATTGGGGAATGGTGAGCGGGTGACCAGCATGTAATTCGTTCAGCTCGCGTTGGGGAACTTGAGGAGATCACCGCTGATAGGTCATAGCTTCCGCAGTCATTAGTTGTCATAGACATTTACTTTATTTTGATTAGTTCGGACTATTAATTATGACGATGTGTCATCAGTATTTTGGAATAGTGTAACTTTGGTTAAACTATTGATTAATAAGTATTGCTCTAGTATGGTCTATTTAATATGTACTACCTCGGGTAACCGAGATGGTAGCATCCCGAAGTACTAAGAAGGTCTTGTAAAGCTCTTTGATATTTGGGGGTGTTACATGTGTAGTGGGTTTGCGACGCTTGCACTCATAATATACTTAACCTAGACTCCCACAATATTTCCAAGATCTATGACATATTATGACATTTCTCGACATCTTAAGATATTTTGGACTCGATTTTGACGGATTCGGGTGTTTGTGTCGTTTTTGGGTTCAGACTCTTTTTTAGCCTGAATTAGTGTTATTTTAATGCAAATGGTGTGATAAAACAAGTTTTGATATTTGAGCATCTCATTAAAACGTCTCATGTATAACCATTCTATGCACACTTATTAAAATGTGTTTTATTCCGAACATTATCGTCCGTCTTTTGGAAAGTGCAGATGGGTCTACAATACCATTTTTTTTTATAAATGTTCATAAACCTTTGAGCACACTACTATGAAAGTGCAATGAAATTTTTCTCTATGGTAAATGAATCTAAGCAACGAGCTAGCCTTTGAATTATTTCCAACAATAAAGGGATAAGGACACGACATGATGGGCGAAAAAGGTGGGGGACGACTGATGTAGGATATAGTGGTGTGGTAAGAGTGTCGGTCTCAGGGACGGTTATTGTCTAAAAATGATCTAATAGTCTACTACGTCTCTTGCAAAGTCACAATGTAATTTGGGTTTGGATTTGTTGACTAAACTAAATAACAATAATTAAAAGCAAATAAAAACAACAAAAGGAGCCTAAGACGAGAAAGATTGGATTTTTATCGAATAAGAGGGAAAACTAGGGTGAGTGGGTTCATATGGGTGGTAAAGTCGGGTGAAAAAGCCCGGTTTAATAGTTGAAAAGTCGTCTAATCTAGGAAAGTGAATTGAGGCTTTCGTTCTTACAATTCCTCCTCAAACCGACTCTAACTAGCTATCATGTCACTAGATACGGTTCGCCAAACTAGCGGTTCTACGAAAAACCACGACTTTCGATGTTATGGTATTCGAAACAAGCGAGAGAATTATGCAAACTCAAGTAGGCATTTCATCAAACATTTTATAAGCATAGCATGGAGACAAGACAATAATCAACTATTAACCCCAACAAGAACACATTAACTTATACTAGAACCCATAATCCTCCACATAACCCTAGCAAGATTACTACTCACTCATATTCAAAGGAAATTCAATATTAACTAAGGATTGCAAAAGGAAATTAACAACAATAAACATCTTCTAATTAACAATGAATAGATAACAAGAATTGAAATGAAAAACTTAATAAAAGACAAGATTAAGTAAAGGAATTATACCAACTTAGAAAAAGGTGAGAACTTTGATATAATAACCAAGATTTTGTCACAAATCTTTGAATACAAACCAAGTTCCAACACTAAACCAAGTCTCAATTGCTAATTAACCAACTAATAAGCTTAATTATGGAAGATGAATAGAAGATTAAATACTAATTCTATGAGAGTCTCAGATCTAGGGTTTCGTGCCCTCTAATTACACAAGAGGGTCTATTTATAGGTTTACAAAATGGAGGAAAGATGGGCTTCGAAAGACTTCATGGACTGGCAAGGTCACGACCGTGAAACAAGTCATGGTCGTGAGATGTTGCACCAAATGTGGCAGAAACTTTCCATGATCAAGTCACGACCGTGAAAGGGGTTTCACAACCGTGACTTCACTTTCACGACCGTGAAATGTGTTTCACGACCGTGAGATGAAATGCTCGAGAATCCGCCTTCTTGGAAAGGCATCTCACGACCGTGAGATACCTTTCACGCCCGTGAAAGGCTTCTTTTCCCTCTTCCTTTGCTTGACTTTGTTGCTTCCTTCCCGGTTTCGCTTGCCTTGACTCGGGAGGGCTTTGGCGCATCGAGTAGGGCCCCCAAGGGTATATGGGGCCCCCAAGGTATGCCGTGGGTCCTCTGAGTGATCCACCTTCTTCTTTGTCGATCAAAATTAGGTAGAAATCGCCTCAAATGACGGTTTACCTACAAAAACACGATAAAAGCGAGAAATATGCTAGAAGAAGGTAAAACACATATACACGCTCTTAGGGAGCGTTGAAGGCAAGCAAAACAAGACAAAAAAGGGGTGAAAAAGTAGGGTGAAATGACACTATATCAAATCTCCCCAAACCAAACCCTTACTCGTCCCGAGTAAGGATGAACAATAGTCAAGACCCTTATTTAACTACGCTAAACCTAACCGATACAAGGCATTTAACGGGCCTTGCTCCGTCCCTTGAACTCGCAACAAGGTATCCATGAGGTAGGATACCTTCTTGCAAGGCAAGTGGGGTCTTGTCAAAACTCCGATGCATTCTAGGCAATAAAGCACACAAAACACATGAGAATGCATCTACAAAAGCCAGTGGCAACATGCCTCATCCATGTGCCGGGATTCATCTAAAATGGAAAAATTTCAAGCATGCAAACTCTTATGTACTTACTGGTTTTACAAAGAACTAGGCCTAGAAAGATAAAAATGAATCACCTCTTTATTGTGTAAAATTAGTATATTCGTTCACGTTCACTAGAAAGCTTTGTCAAGGGTGATAAGGCGGGATGGAAAGTGAGGGCCCCATGGTGTTAAAAAACACTGTAGGATCGGAATTCCGCCTCTCACCTAAATGAAAGGAAGGGTCGTCCCCTCTTAGCCATGTAACGTAGGAGTAATCATAAAAAAGGTAAGGAAACGAGATGTTTGAGTTCTTATTTGATTTCTTTTTCTTTTTGTTTTTGTGATTTCTTTTTGTTTTTGTCTTTGATTTTTTTTTGCTTGATTTGGGTGCCTTTTGAGAGCAAGGTACCCTAGCGAAAGGTGTGCGGCGGAGACCAATAATAGGCAAATTCTCGCCGTAGCGACATCGAGAGCGACCCCATATGTAGTGAGGGTACTCTAGAAGAGCCTAGAAGTCTCCATATGCACTCCCTAAGCTAGGACTAAGGCAAAGATATGAAAAATTTCAAGCTTTTCTTTTCAATTGTGTTTGAACTCAATTTTTGGACTTATGATGGAAAATTTTCCTTTTTGTCAAATGTAGTGAAATGTGATGATTGGACAATTACATGGCCTCGAGAGTCACCTCGGAAAGCGTTCACCAAGGAATTATCACGCCATGGGGGTGGTCAAGATAGTAAATGCAAGCCCTTGACTAGGCTCTAGGAAACGGTGCAAAAATTATACTAAAAATACACATTAAAAGGTGTTTCAAAATCTATTTTAATAGGCAAAGTGTTAAGCAAAAAAGTATCTACAAGGGTCTATCCAAGCTTGTTCAATTTCCAAATTAGTCATTTTAAAACGTTCTCCTAAATGCAACTATATGCCATGATCTAGAATTAAGCAACATATATACAAACTAATGCAAATGCTCTAGTGAACTACGTGACAATTAATCTAATGAAACCCCCTAACAGCACATAAGTCACACAACCGCCAATTCATCAAAATCCACATCGCAATCATCAACAATTCCTCCAAACTTCTCATGTGATAAGAAGTAAAGAAAGAAAGAAGGGGAAGGAATAAGAACGATTATACCATGGCGGTCTTCTTAATCCCTTCTATAAGTCTCTTAGGCGATGTGTAGCAGACCTATGTATGGAGGTTAGAAGAAAAAACAATGCAAATATATACAACTAAGATATAAACAATATATACAAGAGGGTTAGTCATGCAAAAGAACTAATTCTATATGAAATGATCTAAGTGAATGCAAGCTAAACTATATGCTAATCAAGAGTCTCGTTGCGGTGGTAATGTGCATAAATGCAATGCCCCTCATGGGGGTACCTCCCACAAGAAAGTCTAGATAAAAAGGAATACAAGGTGTGCCATATCGGAGTCTCGTCGTGGCGGTAATGTGCATAAATGCAATGCCCCTCATGGGGGTACCTACCACGGGAAAGTCCAAAAATGGCACCTAAAAGTGCAACTACGTGATGCATGCGAATTAACTAAATGCAATGAATGTGGTTTGTTAATTTGGATTTTCCAAAAAGGAGCAAAAGATTGGTGTCCGATGGGAAGGACACCCGCCTCCAATGTTACCGAGGCCAACCAACACAACAATAAAAAATTTAAAATTTAAAGGTGCAATTCAAGTCAATCATAGAGAGGAGAGAAGGAAACACGCACTAGAGGGGAGGGGGTAGATGCTAAACAAGCCACCTAGACACCACTCCAACTCTTCCTATTATCAAACAAAAACGCCAATCCTCCTCAAAAGATCTCCATCTCATCCTCAACATTCTCATCCCCACCACCACCACCACCCTCTTCCCGATCCCCGTGATCTCCCCCGGTCTCCATGCCGTCTACCCTTCTTTGTTTTCCATGGTTGGGGAACAACAAATCACGTTGTGCCCAGCTTGGCAAAAAACCGTTCGGGTCAATGTACCCTTGGTTAGCCAGCAAGTAATAGTTGGGGTAGGTGGCATAATAGTTGTTCACCCGGTCTTCATGCATATTTAAGTGCATGTTTTGCATAAGACCGGTTAGGTAGTCACTTTAGGGGGAGATGGTAGGGTCGGGGTGAACATACCCCTGGTACTCAAAGAGGTAGGGGGAATATTCACAAAACTGGGTGGGGGATAGGGTGCTTGCAAATGTGGTAATGGAAAAGCAGGAACATGCAAGATCACATGAGGTGCACTTTGACTCGGTGTAGGTCTGGGTCGGGGTCGAGGTTTCTGGGGGGATCATCCCTCCTCCCTAGTGCTACTAGAAGAGGCTCTACTTGCCATTGTCACCGGTAGCAGGTAGCTAGGTTGCCTATTCATTGATTCGCCCCTAGTTGTGAAAGGCGGGAGTCTATGACAAGGTAGGTAAAAGGGGGTGGCATCCTTGATTACCCAAATATATCCCTTAGCCCGGTCAATCCTAATCCAATTAGAGTGGATTAGGGAAGTCTCATCTAGAAGTGTCCCCCAAGGTAAGGCCTCATACGCCCCATCACTATTGAAGTCGGAGTCAAAGTGCTTAGCCAAAAAGGTAACCAAACCCTCTATGTCCACCGTCTGTTTACGAGCCACGGTGGTCTCCCCCAACTTTTTCCACCTCCTAAAAATTTCATGCATTAGGGGAAAGGTGAAGTTTTCCCTCGTCCCTTCCACATTCATGTGCGTTTCTAAGAGGGTGAGGTCTAGCTGAGTGAGGTTGTTCGGTTCTTGCCGACAGAGGGAGGTGCCTGACACTATCCTATGCCAAAAACGGGGAACGGGGTGGTGAATTAAGAGAGCCGAATTCCGCCGAAAATCGGTCAATACCCTCCCGGTCAAGGCCTCCCAAACTACTTCTACATTATACCCTCTCAGCTCCTCGGAATCCCTACTAGAAGGGATTTCTAATCCAAAAATAGTAGCAAAATCATCAACAGGTATGACATGTGTAGTGTTGGCAAGACGGAAAGTGTAGCAAGATACTTTTTCATCATTCATACAAGTATTTAAACTACTCAAAAATTCAAGCGTGAGACTCCGGTAAGAGAGCTCATGCATAGAAAATAAAGTAGACATACCGGTAGCCGCGAAAAAGGTCCGCATCTGTTCCGTTAAGCCTAAACCACGTATGATCTCATGGCATAGAAAGATGGTTGGCTCCATTTCCAACCCTTGTATCCCTTCAAAAGCTTGTCGATGAGCGTCCGTCTCGAAGACGACTTCCGGAAAATTCGGAAGTTGCTCTATTTCCAAGTCTTCATCCGGGTTTGGGTTGTTGGAACCGCTTCCCCTCCTTCTTTTTTGAGTCCTTGATATTGCTGCTTTGCCTTTCCCTTTTCCCACCATTGTTCTTCTAAACACAAGCTTTTCCAAAAAGAAAATTGCTAAAAAAATTCCTTAAAGACAATTGCAAACACTTGAAAAACCTTCACTTAACCCCAAAACTACTTTCTATTGAAGTAGAAAGCTTGAAAACCAACCCAAAAAAAAGATCCCCAAATTCGGATTTTTGAAACCCTAGGTTTGAAAATTGATTTTTTTTTATTTTTTTGATGTTTATGTGGTGAAAGAATGGCTCTTTTTGTGTTTGTAATTGAAAAAGAAGAGTTTTTGTAGCAATTTGGGGAAGATTTGAGGTGATTTGATGGAGTTTTGAGGGAGATTTGGGTGTTTTAGTGAGATAAAGGGTTTTGGGATTGTGTTTATGTGGTGAATGAAGAAGATGAAGGGAAGGGATAAGAAGGAAGAAAAGAAAGAAAGAAGTCACGGTTTAAGAGCTTTCACGACCGTGAAATTAAAGTCACGATCGTGACTTATGTTTCACGACCGTGAAACTTGCTTCACGCCCGTGAAACAAGATGGCAGACCTCCTGGATTTTTTGTGTCACAATTTCACGACCGTGAAAGCATTTCACGACCGTGAGATGGGTTTCACGGTCGTGAAATGTGTTTCTCGTCATTTCTTTGCCTTGCTTCATTTGTCACGGGCGTGACTCAAATTTCACGAGCGTGACTCGGCTTTCTTCGAGCTTTTGGACCAAAATTCTTCACTCTTGTTCGATTTCTCGCTTCTTCATTAGCATTCCGCCATGTTTCCTTAATTTCATCTTACAAAAAAATCACACACCACATTAAATCCCTCCCTCACACTCTCATTGACAAAAATTGCACCAAAATTTACAAAATTAACTAAGTAATGGGAAATTGATTTAATTAATGATTCAATTGGCAAAAGAATTCAACCTCATTATCGCCAATTTAACCAATTTCCATGCAAACTAATATATACCAAGCATTAGTAAACGAGTTAGAAATATATACAAATTTGTGATTCTTGGAGGACTTCACAAAACCCGTTCTTTTTCAAGAATTAATGAAGGGTAGTCGGCTTGAGGTACGAAGCCTCGACTACCCCGATAAGAGAACCTTTCTTGTAGAGCTTGATTCGTTGCCCATTCACTTTGAATATTTGGCCATCTTTGCTTGCCAACTCGAAGTCCCCATATCTCCCTAACTCGGTGATCAAGAATGGTCCCGACCACCGGGGTTTGAGCTTCCTGGGAAATAACTTGTACCTCAAGTTGAATAGAAGCACCTTGTCTCCACATTTAAGATCCCTTTTGAGGAACTTCTTGTCGTGAATGAGTTTGGTCTTCTCCTTGTAAGATTGGGCATTTTCATACGATTTGAGGCGGAACTCCTCAAGCTCTTGTAATTGGAGCAATCTCTTGTCACCGCTCAGTTTTGCATCAAGATTTAGTTCTTCGATCGCCCAATATGACTTGTATTCAAGCTCTATTGGCAAATGGCAAGACTTGCCATACACCAACTTATAAGGCGACATTCCAATGGGAGTTTTGAATGACGTCCTATATGCCCGTAGTGTGTCGTCGAGCTTTGAACTCCAATCTTTACGGCGCTTTGAGACCACTTTTTCAAGGTAAGATTTGATCTCTTTGTTGGATATTTCGACTTGCTCACTAGTTTGGGGATGATACCCCAAACCGGTACAGTGATGGACACCGTATTTAAGGAGTAGTGAGTCAAGTCATTTTTCATGAAAGTGCGTGCCTCCATCACTTATTAAAGCTCTAGGTACTCCAAACCGGGGGAAGATGATCTTCTTTAGGAAATTGATGACAACTTTGGCATCGTTGGTAGGGGAAGCCACCGCCTCAACCTATTTGGACACGTAGTCTACGGCCACTAGAATGTACCTATTCCCTTTTGAAGAAATAAAGGGGCCTTGATAGTCTATTCCCCACACATCAAACACCTCCACCTCAAGAATCCCCCTTTGGGGCATCTCATTCGTCCAAGAGATGTTGCCGGTGCGTTGAAAAGCATCGCAACATTGGACAAAGTGATTAACATCTTGGAACATAGAGGGCCAAAAGAACCCGGATTGAAGTATTTTGGCAACAGTCTTGCTTGCCCCATGGTGCCCTCCATAAGGAGAGGAGTGGCATCCTTTCATGATATCTTCATACTCCCATTGAGGAATACATTTTCTATACATCCCATCACCACACTCCTTGAATAACAAAGGGTCATCCCAAAAATATCTCTTAGCTTCAAACAAAAACCTCTTCTTTTGATTGTGGTTGATGCCCGGTGGAAGAACACCACCCACAATGTAGTTGGCGAAGTCCGCAAACCAAGGTGCTTGATTTTGGATGGTTTCATTAATGGCGAAGAGAATATCATCCGGGAATGAATCATTGATAGGCATGTCATCTTTACTTCTATTGTAGCATAGCCGGGACAAGTGGTCCGCCACCGCATTTTTCGCATCCTTCTTATCTCTTATCTCTGAATCGAATTATTGGAAGAGAAGGATCCATCTAATGAGGCGGGGCTTAGATTCTTTCTTGGCAAGCAAATATTTAAGTGCGGCGTGATCTGTATAAACAATGACCTTGGAGCCAATCAAATATGAACGGAACTTGTCAAAAGCATAAACAATAGCAAGAAGCTCTTTTTACGTTGTTGCATAGTTAACTTGTGCTTCATCAAGGGTCTTGCTAGAATAGTAGATGACATGCAAAGCTTTGTCCTTCCGTTGGCCAATAACCGCGCCAACGGCATAATCACTTGCGTCGCACATCACTTCAAATGGCAATTCCCAATACGGGGATTGCATGACCGGGGCCGAGATAAGAGCTTCCTTTATCCTAGCAAATGCCTCAACACACTCATTAATAAAATGGAAAGGGGTATCCTTGAGGAGAAGTTGTGTAAGTGGTTTAGCAATTTTGGAGAAGTCCTTGATGAACCGGCGATAAAAGCCGGCATGACCAAAGAAGCTTCTCACCCCTTTGAGGTTTGAAGGTGGGGGTAATTGCTCAATCATTTCCACCTTTTCTCTATCAACTTGGATGCATTTTTTCGAGATAAGATGACCAAGAACTACCCCTTCATTTACCATGAAGTGGCATTTATCCCAATTTAAAACAAGACTCACTTCTTCACATTTTTCCAACACCAAAGACAAGTTATGAAAACACAAATCAAAGTCTTTCCCATACACACTAAAATCATCCATAAAAACTTCCATGATAGACTCAATGTAATCGGAAAAAATACTCATCATGCATCTTTGGAATGTGGCCAGGGCATTGCAAAGGCCGAAGGGCATTCTCCTATAGGCAAAAGTGCCATAAGGGCATGTAAATGTGGTCTTGGATTGGTCAATTGGGTCGATTGGGATTTGGAAAAATCCCGAGTATCCATCTAGATAAAAAAAATACTTGTTTGAGGCAAGTCTTTCTAGGAGTTGATCAATGAAGGGAAAGGGGAAATGATCCTTTCTGGTTGAGGCATTCAACCTCCTATAATCTATACAC
Source organism: Heliosperma pusillum (assembly GCA_022085475.1). Taxonomy (NCBI): domain Eukaryota; kingdom Viridiplantae; phylum Streptophyta; class Magnoliopsida; order Caryophyllales; family Caryophyllaceae; genus Heliosperma; species Heliosperma pusillum. The sequence goes on along the minus strand of JAIUZE010021466.1, from coordinate 7,475 downwards.
ATTCTCCATCCCGTCACTACCCTAGTAGGCACTAGTTCATCTTTATCATTATTCACTACCGTGGTGCCACCTTTCTTTGGCACCACTTGCACAGGGCTAACCCAATCGGAGTAAGAGATTGGGTAGATGATTCCGGCATCAAGTAGTTTCATGACTTCACCTTTAACTACCTCTTGCAAGGCGGGGTTTAGTCTTCTTTGAGGTTGCCTTATAGGCTCATGATCATCTTGCATGTGAATTCTATGCATACACAACTCGGGGCTAACCCCCTTCAAATCATCTAAGCTATAACCAATAGCTTTCTCATGCTTTCTCATAACACACAACAATGCATTAAATTGATTATCATCAAGGTGAGCATTTACAATCACGGGTTTGAATTTTAACTCATCAAGATAAGCATAGACCAAGTTAGAGGGAAGAGGTTTAAGAGAAGGGGCTTGTACCTCTACCGCAATATCCACCGCACAAGAGGTTTGGATGATAGACTCAAGTCTTAAAAGTTGTTGTTCATCAAGCTCTTCTCCTTCCAAGGTTGCTTCAAGTAAGTCAAATTCAAACTCATGTAGAACCTCCATAACATCCCTTGGTTCCAAGGTCAAGATGACTTCCAAAGGATCCCTCATAAAAAAGCTAGGTGTCACTTCTTCAACAAAGGCATTGATGATATCAATGAAATAGCAAGATTCTCCAAGATTTGGAGCTTTCATGGCACTTTTCAAGTTAAATGTTATTTTTTCATCTCCCACCTCAAGGGTTAGCCTCCCATGTTTTACATCAATCACCGCTCCGACGGTGTGCAAAAATGGCCTCCCAAGAATAATGGGGATTTGAGAATCCTCCGCCATGTCAAGAACTATGAAGTCCACCGGAATGAAGAACTTTCCAATTCTAACAGGGACATCCTCCAATACACCCAAAGGTTGCTTTGTAGATCGATCCGCCATTTGGAGTGTGATGTTGGTGCATTTAATTTCCCCCATGCCAAGTTTCTCACAAATGGAATATGGCATAACACTAGCTCCCAAATCACACAAGGCCTTGTTGATTGTTATGTTACCTATGGTGCATGGGATAGAGAAACTACCCGGATCTTTCAACTTTGGAGGGGTTGGGTTTTGTAAAAAGGCACTACACTCACCGGTAAATGCTACAGTTTCAACTCCACTTAATGACTTTTTTCTTGAAAGGATGTCTTTCATGAATTTTGCATAGGCGGGAATTTGAGTAATGAGGTCGGTGAATGGAATGGAGACCTCCAAATTCTTGACAATGTCCATGAATTTGCCTAATTGCTTGTCTAGCTTTGTTTTTGCTTGTCTAGAAGGGAAAGGTAGCCTTATCACAATAGGCTCCTCAACCTTCTTGTTCTTTGTTACCACTTCATCCCTCTTTTCAATAACAACTTGCTCACTTGAAGATCACTCTTCCTCCTTGTCATCCAATTCAACAACTTCATTTTCAATTGGTCCATCATCTTCCACTTTGTCTCCCTTACCATTATCATCGTCATTTGGCATCCTTGGTCCCTCATAACTCTTTCCACACCTCAAATGTATGGCACTGGTGGTTTCATTTCTAGGTGGGTTACCTTGAGGAGGTAATTGACCTTTTCCCCTAGAGGAACTCCCCGAGGCTATTTGGGTCACTTGAGTTTCAAGCATTTTGTTGTGGGCAAGGATGTTATTGATGATAATATCTTTGGCTTGGTTGTCTTTTTGCAATTGGAGGATCGCTTTTTGAATTTCCAAGTTTGGATCTCCAACTTGTGGTTGCATGGGAGGTTGATTTTGTGGTGGTGGGTTGTATTGATTTTGGTTGTATTGTGGTTGATTGTAGGAAGGTTGGTTTTGATTGTAAAAAGGTTGATTTTGATTGTATTGTTGTCTTTAAAAGTTTTGTTGATTGTTTCTCATGGGTGGAGCAACATATGGTTGTGGTTGAGGGTTTTGAACATTTTGGCTTTTATATGAGAGATTTGGGTGGTTCTTTGTGTTCTCATTGTAAAAGTTGGAGTAGGGAGTTCCTTGCCTATAAGATTGAAAGGCATTCACTCCTTTCACGGATCCTCTACAATCTTGAGAATCATGACCAAATGTTCCACAACACTCACAAACCCCTTGAGGTAAGCTTGGTGCCATCACCATAGCATTCACTTTTTGCATAGGTTGTTGAGAACATGAGCTTTGAGCTTGTTGGAATAGAGCCGTTTGTTGGTCCATTTTGAGGTTCATTACTTCCATATAAGAGCTAAGTTGAGCTCCAAAGTCGGCTCCCATTTGGGTGACGGAGCTCACCTCATGCTTTCCCCTAGTAGTTTGCCTTGGCCTACTAAATTGTGAGTTATGGGCCGCCATCTCCTCTATTTGTGACCAAGTTTGAGCATCATCTACTTCCGTGAACCTTCCATTTGATCCCATATTCAAGATTCCCCTAGCATCTTCATAAAGTCCATTCCAAAATTGTTGCACCAAGAACCACTCACTCAAACCATGGTGAGGGCAAGACAGAATGGTCTCCTTGAATCGGTCCAGAAGATTACTACTCACTCATATTCAAAGGAAATTCAATATTAAATAAGGATTGCAAAAGGAAATTAACAACAATAAACATCTTCTAATTAACAATGAATAGATAACAAGAATTGAAATGAAAAACTTAATTAAAGACAAGATTAAGTAAAGGAATTATACCAACTTAGAAAAAGGTGAGAACTTTGATATAATAACCAAGATTTTGTCACAAATCTTTGAATACAAACCAAGTTCCAACACTAAACCAAGTCTCAATTGCTAATTAACCAACTAATAAGCTTAATTATGGAAGATTAATAGAAGATTAAATACTAATTCTATGAGAGTTTCAGATCTAGGGTTTCGTTCCCTCTAATTACACAAGAGGATCTATTTATAGGTTTACAAAATGGAGGAAAGATGGGCTTCGAAAGACTTCATGGACTGGCAAGGTCACGACCGTGAAAGGTGTTTCACGGTCGTGAAAGCTGTCTCTCGATCGTGAAACAAGTCATGGTCGTGAGATGTTGCACCAAATGTGGCAGAAACTTTCCATGATCAAGTCACGACCGTGAAAGGGGTTTCACGACCGTGACTTCACTTTCACGACCGTGAAATGTGTTTCACGGCCGTGAGCTGAAATGCCCGAGAATCCGCCTTCTTGGAAACGCATCTCACGACCGTGAGATACCTTTCACGCCCGTGAAAGGCTTCTTTTCCCTCTTCCTTTGCTTGACTTTGTTGCTTCCTTCCCGGTTTCGCTTGCCTTGACTCGGGAGGGCTTTAGCGCATCGAGTATGCCCCCCCAAGGGTATGCGGGGCCCCCAAGGTATGTCGTGGGTCCTCTGAGTGATCCACCTTCATCTTTGTCGATCAAAATTAGGTAGAAATTGCCTCAAATTACGGTTTACCTACAAAAACACGATAAAAGCGAGAAATATGCTAGAAGAAGGTAACGACATAGTGGGCGAGAACGCGAGGTGGTGAGGGACAAGTAGGTGGAGGACGACAAGAGGCAAACTGTGCGAAAGGCCAATGGGCTTGGGGAGGATTAAAGGCAAGGACAACGAAGGGGTAGGGGATGATGGTCGTTGAATTCGCTTTTATGATGGCGGTTGGGTGGTCGTTGCTTGCTTTTTACTTGGGTTTGGAATAGAAGTGAAGAAATAATGTGAAAAAATAGCGAGGATAGAGTTGGAGGAATTGTATGTGAAAGCGTTTAAGTGTTGAAAATGTGGTTTTTTAAACTCCCCCACTGAAACACCCCCATGGCCCCATATACCAAAGAGCCTTACAAGACCTCTTTAGTACATCGAGATGCTACCATCTCGGTTGCCCGAGGTAGTACATATCAAATAGACCATAAAAGAACAATACATATTAATCAATAGTTTAATCTAAGTCACATTATTCCAAAATACCAAAGACACGTCGTGTTAAATAATAATCCAAACCAACAAATATAAAATGAATTTCTAAGATAAACTAATTGACTGCGGAAGCTAAGACTCGACAACGGAGATCCCATCCAATCCCCAATGCGAGCTCAACAAGTTACCTATTAATTACCTACTCACCATTCCCCAATGGATCACAGCAGCTTTAGAAAATATAAACGGGGTCAGTACCATCATACATAATTCAACGCATAAGACAATAATAAGAATAATATGAAACCATCAGTCACCACCAACAACATCACCAGTAACCAGTAACCAGTAACCAGTAACCACCGCAACGGTACCCCAGCAGCATCATGCTGCAGACTTGACCTGCAAACCACCTATTGATGCTGAACCGCATCACTGGACATTGAACTTTCCTCTTACCGTAGCAAGAGACCCGAAACATTAATGTGCACATCCCCTTTGTAGTGGGAGAGCCACAAGAGGCGAACTCGGGGTGTGGTCCGTCTCCCGTCGGGCCATCAAAATATTAACCAAGTAACACAACTCCAAACTGCGAATTGTAAGTTTCTTAAACTCAATATTAGACATTTCTAATATCATATTATGAATAGTTTACTCTTAAACTATTTAGATCTTATGCATGCATAACAAAACAATATAAAATAAGAAGAAACATTTTCCTTACATTGGTATTGGAACAAATATGGGCACAAGATTAGGACACCTTCCTAATCTTGTTCTTGAGCTCAAAATATAAGGATGATTTCCAAGTTCTTAGAATAAGAACACTCCAATTAGTTGCACCAAGACTACCCTTAATCACTATATAACATACTACACTAGTATAATATAATAGTTCCCTTAAAAGTGACTAATAAACACTATTACTACTCTTAGTCATTTTATTAATAAATTTGTGAACATAAGATGAACTTCTCAAGTTCTTTTAGTGTGAGAATGTAGAGATGTAGAGAGATAAGTATACTACCAAAAATATCATCAAGTAAGTGAAAATAAGAGGAAAACTTGTCCTCTTATTTGCACAAGCCAACCGGCCATGCATGGGAAGTGGGGGCTATTTTCTCCTTTTGTTCTTCACAATGCAATAGCTAGGGTATAGGTTTAGGCTAGTGAATGATTATGTCTAATTCTTAATTAGAACAACACTTAAAGCCTAATCACCCTACTACCCACCTCACAACCGATTTTTATGTGTAAAATGGAGTCCATTTTATTTTTATTGATTTTGTTATTTGTCACATATGTAACATGTGACATGTAACATGTAATATTTGCTTATAAATGTACATTTAACTAATTTAAATGCAATTTCATAACAAATATATTAGACTTAACATTTTAAGCCATATTTTATAATTACATGTAAATAAAATGGGTCATCTCATATTTGGTTAATATAATCTACAACAATTTGTAATTATAATCGACCAATTTCACTTATCTTAAATGTTTCATAAACATAATGCATTCTTAGTAATATAACAATTAAATTACTAAAATGAATCTTATTTAATCATATTACAATAAGATATAAATCTCACTAACAATTTAAACTTGGTTCAATTTAAGGGATTAATTAATCGGTATCACTATACAATTAATTAATGTACACGATTAGGGGATTGTGTGGGAAAATATCCGTATATTTCACCTCTAAATTTCAGGATTATAACAAAATTATAAGATACGAAATAACGAGTCATATATGAAAATAACGATATAAATAAGAGATAAAAATCAACCTTTGGTCCTTGCAAATTGGCTTAAGAACAATATCAAAAGTATGATATCTCCTACTAGTTGCACCCAAAATGCTCCTTGATATGCCTTAATCGTGCTAGAACGATTATACAAAATTACCGCTAATTTTATGTGAGGTTTGATGATAGATCTAGAGAGAAAAATTGAGAGAAAAATCACCCTAGTATTTTGTATTTGTGCCGTCACACCTCTTCAAAAACCCTAGGTATTTTTCTTTTTATTCTCTCCTAATCATACTAGCTAGGTTTTCCTAAAATAAGAAATTGCAATTAGGATCCTTTCCAAACCAATTTGGACCGAGTAGATATATCCATTTATTGCTTCATATTTTTCGGTCACACCTAGTAAATAACATCCATTGTATTATTATAATTATCGTCACTAATATCGTCATCTTATTAATAAGTCCACTCAACCTTTTGCAGTCGATTTATTAATACATGTCTGACAATATTTACAATAATTATTACGAGTAATACATTTGCTTAATTAAATATAACGGTTTATATTTAATCACGAATTAACTGATTAGTTCGTTTAAGCTAACATTATTTACATTAATTAAATATAACAGTTTATATTCATTTACGAATTAACAGTTTAATCCGTCTATCATCATCATTTTTTACTAACCTTTTAGTCAAATACATCGACTAACCTTTTAGTCGTATAAGGCATCAATATGACTATATTATTCATATAATCACATCTCTCAGACACATCCTATAGGTGTGACTTATAGGGACCAGTTGATCACCGCCATAATAAAATGACAATAACGTCAAACTTCTAGCAAGCCAACCGTTATTGATAAACGTTAATCAACTGATTATTATACAAAGTATACCCTGTGAACCTACAGAGATTTATTTATGTTATTGCACTAACTGTGGAGGACACTGGCTCCAACAATCTCCCACTTGTCCGTACAAGTGTATGTGCGATAACCGATTCTCATATCCATAATAAATTTCTCCCACTCAATATAAACCAATTCGCAAAGTCCGTATTCACAAAGGTCGTAGTTTACAAGTGATCAGTATCAAGAGTGGTTTCCTCGACTAGAGAGTAACTTAACTGATAAACGAATCTTTATTCGAGCATGGCCATGCATTTCAGTTACAACTCCTCGAGTGGCCCTTAGAAATAACATAACTTGATAAAGGTTAGATATTTTCTTCAACTCGAATCTTGCAGATATAAGCGCAGTATGAAATGACCCAGTGAAAATCTACTTAGTCTCCTGTTACGGTCGACCATGAGAAAGAAACCAAAGTCACCCAAAAACTGCCTTTATCTCAAGAGACAGTCGATAGTCAAAAGAATCGACTCTAGGAACACTATGGATGTCCTATCCACGACCTGGCACCTAATGTTCGAAACATTTAGGACTCCATAACGTCGTCACAAAATGTCCCTCTGCGAGGTATGCATTTAACTCGCATATTGTTATCGACCCCAGGTCAACTGTTTGACCTTAATGGCTCGTTAACCCACCATCAATCACTGCATCAGAATATTGCCAGAGTTATCACGCTCATGTAGGCGATTATGGACCAAAACAAATATAATGTAATTCAGTTCACTTGGTGGTGTTCAATGTTGTCAGTACAACCCACATGAAAAACAAAATATAAAACAAAACGATGATTTTATAGATAGTTTTTATGAAAAAGATACAGGTGTCTAATCCATACAAAACAACTAATACAACTCAGGAACACGTTTGATTCCCATGGAAATAACGTGCCCCTCATGTTTATCATATCTC
>JAIUZE010021465.1:0-13970 GCA_022085475.1 Heliosperma pusillum | reverse complement strand
AATTAGTTGAGGTTTTGAGATAGAGGTAATTAGTTAATTATATTTACAAGGAGTTGTAAAATAAATTAACTAAGCATTGTGGGACCCATATATATTGATATAATGGTAAAATATTACTTAAAATGTTAAGTACATATTATTTATTTAATTGAGTCATATAATTGTTATATGATCCAATTAACACTTAATTATACAAGATAATTAAGCATATGATTAATAAGTATTTGTGAGACAAATATCAAAAAATCAAAATGGTCCATTAAGGACACAAGTGGACCGGTTTTGAGTAGGTAAAATCATTAGTTATTTTACACTACCAATTCTACACTCCATCACATAATAATGAATTGTTATGACACAATCATCATCACATTTACTACCAACACTCAAAGTCTTTTGCATGTGAGTAAAAGAAGCAAAATAAGAGCCATAAAGGACTCATAGTGACCGGCCAAAAAATGGCCTTCATATTGAACAATTGTTGTTCAATTTTATCATCACTTCAATTCATTATGCTTCTTTTAATTTCTCTTTCTAAACTCAACTTCTCTCTAAACTCTCATATATACTAATATTCACTATATATTACTAGAGTAGTAATACAATAATATTAGTAGTTTTTATCTTACTTATTATCTAGTTAATAATCAGGTAAGATTATTTGGGTTTAATCTTGGGTGCAACAAGAAGGAGACCTTCTACTTTGGAGGTTAATTTTTGGAGGATCATCCACTTAATTTCATGCTCAAGAACAATAAGAAGGAGTTCTTATTGTGCCCATATTGAACCAAAAATCCCAATGTAAGGATATTTTGGTCTTATCTTTTCTTTTATGCTTTTATATTTGCATGCATGATAACTAGATCCTAAATCATTAAGTTAAAGTAATTTAATGAACTAATTAGAGGAGTCTAATTAGAGGTCTAGGACTTTCACAAGCAACCCAAGCTAGAGTCCAATGAACATCAAAGCAGAGAGAGTACAAGTCCAGATGTGACTTCCTTTTGTTTAAGTCAACTTGTCCTCGTCCAAGGCAGGTTTTATCTAAGTCCTAATAAGAGTAGAGAGTCCCAAGGAACAACAAAACATCCAGGGCAAAGCAGCAAGACAACAAGAACAACAGAATTCCATTTCAGGAAAAATCCAAAAGCTGCTTTACTACTTTTTGCATTAGTCTGTTTTCTATGCTTTTGTGTCTGTACTTTATAGTTGTTGAGCTCGTCCTATTGTGAGGCTCTTCATTAGTGTCTGTTGTAGTAGTTTAAATCCTAAGCTGGCCCTTGGATGATTTGTACATCCAATGGTTCACAAGATATCAGCCTCCCTATATAAAGAGGTCTTTGTATGTTGTTTCAAGTAGACTTTATGAATGAATTAACATTGAGAAATCCCTCAAATCTTTCAAACTTGTGCTAAGAGCTTTAGTTTGAGTCAAGCCTGATACATCTTCAAGGTGTCTGATCAGTGTCTTGCTTTGTGAGTCAAGTTAAATCTGTGCCTTGCTGTGATTAGCTTTTTTGCTGTTGAGACTAAGTCTAGAGTGTTTGTGCTTTCCTGTAACACTTTAAACCTGTCTCAGAACTAGTCTTTGAGTCCCTTCTCTTGTGCTATGCTGTAGGGGAGTTTCTCTAAGTCATATCCTTTGAGTTTTAGTTAATATAAACCACTCTCTCTAAAACAACCTCCATTTCTGTCTGTGTTTGTTTTCAGTTTAGCTAAGCTTAGTTAAACTTCTCTTAAACTCACAAGCCTTAGTAGTTTACACTCCAAATTGGTTATCAGAGCTTTGGTTGAGAGTCTTAGTGCAACAAAACTTGTTGCATTGTCACTCGTTTTTGTGCTAATACAACTGTCCATGGGAATGTCCAAGTACACATCCCAAATGGAGGCAATTTAGGGGATCAACATTAGCATCTTGAGCTTTCAATTGTACGGGCCTGACTTTCAAGCTTCATATTTCAAGTTCTACTCGTGCAAATCCTTTGATTCTTGAGTCATTGGAAAGGTTATGGTCTTGGGTATACAATGAATTTGGAATCAGCCCAATAGCAGGTACGTAGTTTGCGTTATGGCTGCTACAAGATATCCCCTACAGAAGAGAGCAATGTAGAGATCAGTCTGACCCCCTCTTACCAAATGGATCATAACTGAAGATTGGAGAATGATATTTGTGTGATTCCAAATGGAGGGGAAAGACAACTCATTTAGCTTTCAAATGGCATCTTGGGGTACTCCTACATCATCCTAAAGAGAAAGTTATGGCCTGAGCAAAACGGGTATAGTTAGTGGCAAGTCTGCTGGGTATGTGATTAAGACCAGTCTGCACTCAAAGTTGCATAACTGAAAATATACTCAATGTTTAGGGGTGATTCTTTTTGGAAGAGAAAGCTAACATCCATAGCTTTCACATGAGTTATCATGGGTCTTCAAATTCATCTTGAGCAGAGAGTTATGAGTGTTACAAAATGCAATCAGAAGGGTCCATGTCCTATCTCACCCGGTTCAGGTCCAACATCAAAGAGCTTCGTCCAAGGCAACCCCTAATATGAATTAAGTTGTTCCAAGGCCTAATACTCTTAGTTTAGGGTCTTAGGAAGATAAAAGTCCAAGAAAGGTTTTGCTAATTCACAATAAAAGAGCAGGTTTAGCTAAGAACAAACAAATGGGTCCAGATAGGGACATTTCAGCATTGTCTTGTACCAAGGCTGTTTTGGGTGCTATATTTGGCTAGGCAAGACAAGTGCACGACTTGAAAGACATCCTAACCCTTTGTACTTGAAGATGGTAGCTGCCAAGCCCAAGCTCCAAGGTCTTACACATCTTAATTGACCTTGCACACCAAGACAAAGAGGAGCAGCCTGTTTTCTGTTTTATGCTTTATGCTTTATTACTTTATGCTTTTGTATCCTAGTTAGTATTCTGATTTGTGTAAGGCCAAGGCCACGACTTATTCTACATTAGATGATGCATTTGAGACCCTTAGATGTGTATCTCTTGGCCTATATAAGGCTTGCTTGTAAGAAGTTGAAATCAGATTATGATGAATTAATATAAACCTGAACTTTGTTCATTGCAATTCTTTAGCAAACCTAAGTATTGTGGTAATCCTTAGTGAACTTGTGTGTGATCTAAGATTACAGTGTCTAAGAGTCATTACTTGTGTGTCTTGAGTCTTAAACACAACCTTTGCTACCTGTGCTTGTGTGCTAAGGTGCAAAGTTCTATCTGTTCTGCCTAGCCTAGTGCAGGTTTCTGAGTGAGTGAGTGTACGTGTGAGGGAGTGTTCACCCTGGCCCCTTGTAGCCTCTGAAAAGCTCTATTTTTGTAGAGATTTCAGTTCAATTGGTATCAGAGCTTTGGTTTGCGAGTTTATGTTTTCCTACCTACATTATAAACACAAAAACAACCTGTTATCATGAGGGGAGTGCAATCTGATTTGTGTGAGAAAATCAGTAGCAAAGTTGTAATGCCTTATGTTCCATGTCAAAGAATGGAGCCTTGTGACCTTGGTTCCATCTCCAAGTCCTTAGAAGAAGCTAGGGTGAAGTTCCAAGCTTTAAGAAGAAGGTATGAAGGTGATGTGCTTCCAAAGAAGGCAACCAGCAACTATGGTGTTCTAAGGGAGCCTAAACCACCTGCTTTGTACCAAGGGGAGTACCACCTGCCACATGAGTGTTCTAAGTCCTCTTCTACCCTTGGGAGCAAAGGTAAAACACCAATACTTCCTTCCTTTAATGGTGAAAACAGTAGAGCATTTGTGTCTTGGTTGTATGATGTTGAATGCTACTTTGAGCACAAGTGTTATTCTGAAAAAAGGAAGCTTGAACTTGTTGTTTCTTGTTTAAAGGATTTTGCTTTGTTATGGTATAATACTCTTAAACTTTCAAGGAGAATGGAAGGGAAGGGTATGATTAGTTCTTGGTTTAAACTTAAAAGGAACATGAAACAAAAGTATCTACCTTGTTCTACCAAGGAGGATTTGTGGACTGAACTAAAAGCCCTTCAACAAAGTTCATTGTGTGTCCTTGAATATGCTAAGTTGTTTGAGGAACTACACTTTGTTTGTGATATGAATGTTGAGGTTGTGCAAAAGGGAATTAGATTTTACCATGGCTTGAAATCTGAAATTGCAAAGAGAATTGATTTAGAAGTATTGTATCCATATGATGATTTGCTTGAGTTAGCCTTATATGTTGAGAAGATCTTAGTAAGGCCTACAAATCATGAGGTCTTAACTAAAGGGGATAGTTTAGAAGCCATCAAAACAGGTGGGAAAGATAAGAGTTTAGGCCAAATGGTTGTTGTGTCATGCTTGGATGTTGCTTGTCCTAAGTCTAAGCTTAAACCAAAGGTCATGAGTACATGTGCTGAAGTGAAACGGTCATGTAGTGCTATCATTGAGAACCCATGTTTTGAAAATAAAACCTCCTTGCACTCAACCTATGAGCCTACTAATGAAGAAGAGAATAGCCTTGTCCTTTCTTGTGGAGCCATCAATGAGCAAGCTACTGATTTGGGTCCTATAGAGGTGATTGTCGACCAAGGACTACTTGAGCCTCAAACCATGAAGTTTGGACAGTCCATGGTTATGTTCAATGGTGGTAGTTGTTGGGAGTCGATCAAGGGTGAAGCAAAAGGAGTGTCTTGGGTTGTTCCATTCTCAAGTGTGCCAAAATTGATCTTCTACACAAGCCATGATTCTTTCTTCTTAACTTTCATCTTGAGAGGTATATCTTGTGCTCTTGCATCTCCACACTTTCATTCTTACATGTTGATGAGGTTTCAAGTTATTCTTGCTCATTTGGGTGCTACCTCATACATGTTAAGGAGTGAAATTGATCAATCTAAACCCTACTGTCCAGCTACGATCTTCTTGTATTTTAAGATGAGTAATGTTCAAATTGGTTGGGAGAACTTGTTGGGATTATGTGGAACACCAAGGGGAGGTTCACTACTTGATGTTGCTCAAGTTTTAGTTCATTTGGTGTTGTGTATGATGAGTCAAATGCACAAAAACAATAGCTGCCCACTTGAAGTTTTCTCGTGTTCTACTTGTTGTATAAGCACTTCTTTGGATGCGTGCTATGTGAATGATGCTTGTTTTGATGTGAGTGACCCTTTGTATAACTTGATATCTACTCAAGAGGAGCTGAATGTGAGAGGAGGTACCCTAGGGGCTGATTTGCTTCTTGCTTATGCCTCACTTAAGGAGTGTTGGTCACCTAAGGATGTTAGAAGAGTAGTCAATGAGAACAAACCAAGCTTGGGTGCAAATATGAACATTCTGATTTCGGTGCTACAAGTATTGGGATACTTGATGCGAAGTTGAGTCCAAAGCTTGTCATGAGTACATTTCATCCAGGTGGAACACCATCCTCAAATGATAGACAAGCTCATGATACTACAAGAAGAATGAGGGTAGATGTGAAGTCTAGGGAGGATGTCATACACCTCACATTTGATCCAGGAGGAACAAGCAATACTTGGTTGGGTATGCAATCTGATCTTGGGAATGGTACCACATATCTCATGCCATTCACCATTCTAGTCTATGATCCGGGAGGAGGCCATGATAGTCCATCTTTGAAGTTGTACTTGATCTTTTGAAGAGTAGGAGAACACAACCCTTGGCAACAAGTCTTTTCATTTTGATCCAACAGAATTTGAGGACAAATTCTTTTGAAGAAGGGGAGTTTGCAACAAAACTTGTTGCATTGTCACTCGTTTTTGTGCTAATACAACCGTCCATGGGAATTTCTAAGTACACATCCCAAATGAAGGCAATTTAGGGGATCAACATTAGCATCTTGAGCTTTCAATTGTACGGGCCTGACTTTCAAGCTTCATATTTCAAGTTCTACTCGTGCAAATCCTTTGATTCTTGCGTCATTGGAAAGCTTATGGTCTTGGGTATACAATGAATTTGGAATCAGCCCAATAGCAGGTACGTAGTTTGCGTTATGGCTGCTACAAGATATCCCCTACAGAAGAGAGCAATGTAGAGATCAGTCTGACCCCCTCTTACCAAATGGATCATAACTGAACATTGGAGCATGATATTTGTGTGATTCCAAATGGAGGGGAAAGATAACTCATTTAGCTTTCAAATGGCATCTTGGGGTACTCCTACATCATCCTAAAGAGAAAGTTATGGCCTGAGCAAAACGGGTATAGTTAGTGGCAAGTCTGCTGGGTATGTGATTAAGACCAGTCTGCACTCAAAGTTGCATAACTCAAAATCTACTCAATGTTTAGGGGTGATTCTTTTTGGAAGATAAAGCTAACATCCATAGCTTTCACATGAGCTATCATGGGTCTTCAAATTCATCCTTAGCAGAGAGTTATGAGTGTTACAAAAAGCAATCAGAAGGGTCCATGTCCTATCTCACCCGGTTCAGGTCCAACATCAAAGAGCTTCGTCCAAGGCAACCCCTAATATGAATTAAGTTGTTCCAAGGCCTAATACTCTTAGTTTAGGGTCTTAGGAAGATAAAAGTCCAAGAAAGGTTTTGCTAATTCACAATAAAAGAGCAGGTTTAGCTAAGAACAAACAAATGGGTCCAGATAGGGACATTTCAGCATTGTCTTGTACCAAGGCTGTTTTGGGTGCTATATTTGGCTAGGCAAGACAAGGGCACGACTTGAAAGACATCCTAACCCTTTGTACTTGAAGATGGTAGCTGCCAAGCCCAAGCTCCAAGGTCTTACACATCTTAATTGACCTTGCACAACAAGACAAAGAGGAGCAGCCTGTTTTCTGTCTTATGCTTTATGCTTTATTACTTTATGCTTTTGTATCCTAGTTAGTATTCTGATTTGTGTAAGGCCAAGGCCACGACTTATTGTACATTAGATGATGCAATTGAGACCCTTAGATGTGTCTCTCTTGGCCTATATAAGCCTTGCTTTGTAACCTAATGAAAGCAGATTATGATGAATTGAAAAAAAACCTGAACTTTGTTCATTGCAATTCTTTAGCAAAGCTAAGTATTGTGGTAATCCTTAGTGAACTTGTGTGTGATCTAAGATTACAGTGTCTAAGAGTCATTACTTGTGTGTCTTGAGTCTTAAACACAACCTTTGCTACATGTGCTTGTGTGCTAAGGTGCAAAGTCCTATCTGTTCTGCCTAGCCTAGTGCAGGTTTCTGAGTGAGTGAGTGTACGTGTGAGGGAGTGTTCACCCTGGCCCCTTGTAGCCTCTGAAAAGCTCTATTTTTGTAGAGATTTCAGTTCAATTAGTGAGTTCATTTTCCCTAACTACATTTAAAAACACAAAAACAACCCAATAAGTAAAGAGAGAATCACCAACTTAGAGACTATGGTAAAAGGCATAACCAGAACTGTCACACAACTCACAAGGGCTGTGAATGAGGCTCTTGATGGCAATCTTGCCATAGGAGGAAGAGGCAGAGGACGTGGAAGAGGCCAAGGAGGAGGCAGAGGAAGGCCACCTGATGATGAAGAGTATCCAGACTCAGATGACTCAACAAGGAGCAAGGCTTCCATCCACAGGCACATAGACAAACATCTTAAGGTAGACATCCCTGAGTTTTCTGGTAGTATTAATCCTGATGATTTGTTAGAATGGTTAAGAGAAGTAGAAAGAATCTTTGAGTACAAAGGATATAATGATTCTAAGTCTTTTAAAGTAGCCATCCTTAAACTGAAAGGGTATGCTTCTCTTTGGTATGAAACCATGAAAGGGTTAAGGGCTAGGGAAGGGAAAGAACCCATCAAGTCCTGGACTAAACTGAAAAAGAAACTGCTAGACAAGTTTGTTGCTAAGGATTACACCCAGGATCTGTTTATTAAGTTGTCTAAGTTGAAACAAGGGGATAAACCTGTTGAATCCTACTTGAGAGAGTTTGAACAACTCACATTGCAGTATGACATAAATGAGAAACCTGAGCAAAGGATTGCTAAGTACTTAGAAGGTCTAGATAAGAGCATTGCTAACAAGGTTAGGATGCAACCTCTGTGGTCATTTGATGATGTTGTTAACTTATCTTTGATAATTGAAAAGATAGGAAAGACTTAATCTGTCACACCAAAGCCTGTTAGATCTTTTCAAACCAGACCTTACAGTGGGTTGAGGACCATTGATACCCCTAAGACATCACCCCCACCTACCTTAGACAAGGGAAAAGGCATCATGGGTCAGAAGCCAAGCACTTCAATGACTGAGAACAGAATTAGGTGTTTCCAATGTCAGGGTTATGGACATTGCAGGAAGGATTGCCCTTCTAAGAAGACCTTAACAATAATGGAGGTTGAGACTTGGGAGAAAGAAGGCCTAGTTGAGTATGAGAGGGATGAGCCTGAGGTTGAAGAAGCGGTGAGTGAGGAAGAAGAGCCTAGTCAGGAGGCAATAGTGGCACTCCCTGATACAGGCCACAGCTTGGTTCTATGGAGGGTAATGCATTCACAACAGATACCTTTAGAGGAGGATCAAAGGTCCCTCATTTTCAGGTGTAGATGTACTATCCAAGGGAGGGTTTGTAACCTTATTATAGATGGAGGTAGTTGTACCAATGTGGCCTCTGTTACTATGGTTGACAAGCTGAAATTAAGCACTCAAGAGCACCCTCACCTCTATAAGTTGAGATGGCTGAGTAAGGGAGCAGAGGTTAAGGTGGATAAGCAATGTATGGTCCCATTCTCCATTGGAAGTGTGTACAAATGTGGTTCCAATGGATGCCTGTCACTTATTATTAGGAAGGCCATGGGAGTTTGATAAAAGCTCCATACACAAAGGAAGAAACAACACCTATTCCTTCAAGCATGGGAGCAGAAAGGTAACATTAGCCCCTTTGCCACCTCATTAGAAGAGTTATGGGAGTCCTAGTATGGCTGAAGATTTTAGTGGAGTCATGTTTTTGTCTGAATCAGCAATGGTCAAAGAGTGTAGTGAAGAGCAACCTGTATTGATGCTGCTATCAAAGGAAGTTCAGGAAGGGGAGTCTAAAGTAATCCCTGCAGAAGTTAAACCCCTCATTGATCAATTCAAGGAAGTGTTCCCAGAATAACTTCCTGATGGCTTACCCCCTTTGAGAGGAATTGAACATCAGATAGACCTGGTGCCAGGATCTGTACTACCTAATAGGCCAGCATATAGATGTGATCCTAAGGCTACACAAGAGCTGCAGAAACAGGTTGGAGAGTTGATGAGTAAAGGGTTTGTAAGGGAGTCCTTAAGTCCATGTCATGTGCCTGCTTTATTGGTTCCTAAGAAGGATGGGACTTGGAGGATGTGCATAGATAGCAGGGCTATCAACAACGTCACAGTCAAGTATAGGTTCCCTATACCTAGGCTTGATGACATGTTGGATGAGCTGAGTGGCTCAAGGTTCTTTTCTAAGATTGATTTGAGGCAAGGTTACCATCAATTGAGGATCAGGGAAGGAGATGAGGGGAAGATAGCCTTCAAAACAAAGCATGGCCTCTATGAGTGGCTTGTCATGCCTTTTGGTCTGTCAAATGCCCCAAGTACCTTCATGAGATTAATGACAGAGGTGCTTAGACCTTGCCTAGGTAGATTTGTTGTAGTATACTTTGATGATATTCTCATCTACAGCAAGAGCAAGGATGATCATTTGAGGCATCTTGAGGCTGTGTTTGAGATACTTAAGGAGAATAAACTCTTTGGAAAGCTTGAGAAATGCACTTTTATGACTGAGGAAGTCAAGTTTCTAGGATATGTGGTGTCTGGTAGAGGCATTTAAGTGGATCAAGACAAGATCATTGCAGTTCAATCTTGGCCTGTTCCTAAGAATATCACAGAAGTAAGAGGGTTTCATGGCCTAACATCTTTCTATAAGAGGTTCATTAAAAACTTCAGCACTATTGCAGCACCCCTCACTGAATGTATGAAGAAAGGAGAGTTCACTTGGACTGAGAATGCCTTGCAGGCTTTCAAATATATGAAGAAGCTCTTGTGCAGTGCACCTATCCTCAGGTTACCTGATTTTAATTGCCTATTTGAGATTGAATGTGATGCAAGTGGAGTGGGAATTGGAGCTGTCCTTATCCAAGAGAAGAAACCTGTAGCTTATTTCAGTGAAAAGCTAAGTGGTGCTAAGCTGAGCTATTCTACATATGATAAGGAGTTCTATGCTCTTGTCAGGGCTCTGAGGCATTGGAGTCACTACCTGAAGCCCAAGCCTTTTGTCTTACATTCTGATCATGAAGCATTGAAGTACATAGGAGGCCAGCATAAGCTCAGTCACAGGCATGCCAAATGGGTGGAGTTCCTCCAGTCATTCACCTTTTCTAGCAAGTACAAAGAAGGAAAACAAAATGTGGTAGCTGATGCATTGTCTAGAAGAAACACTCTGCTATCAACAATGGAGCAAAGGGTTCTTGGATTTGAGTTCATGAAGGATATGGATCAAGAAGATCCAGACTTTGTAGAAGATTGGATAGCACAGAAAAAGGGAACAAGAACCATTGATTCACCCTACACTCTGCAAAATGGATTTCTGTTCAAAGGAAACAAGCTGTGTGTTCCCAGAGGTTCTTATAGGAGCCTATTAATCAAGGAAGTGCATGGAAGTGGCCTTGGAGGACACTTTGGGGTTCAGAAGACTGTGGACATACTGCAGGATCAGTTTTACTGGCCTAAGATGATGGGAGAGGTCCAAATAGTGCTCAGAAGGTGTGGAGTTTGTCAAAAAGCCAAAAGTTCATTTCAAGAAGGACCTTACACCCCCTACTAGTCCCATGTAGGCCTTGGGAAGATGTAAGCATGGATTTCATAGTAGTATTACCGAGGACAACAAGAGGGAAATATTCTATCATGGTAGTTGTGGATAGATTTAGCAAGATGGCACATTTCATTGCCTGTAGGAAGACTGAAGATGCTGTGAGTGTGGCAGAGCTATATCTGGATGAGGTGGTGACGTTACATGGAGTTCCAAGGACTATTGTATCTGACAGAGACACAAAGTTTATGAGCCATTTCTGGAGAACATTGTGGAAGCTGATTAATACAAGGTTATTGTTCAGCACCTCCCATCATCCTCAAACAGATAGGCAAATTGAGGTGACCAACAAGACCTTGGGAAGGATCTTGAGGTGTATAGTCAGCAAATCACTCAAGGATTGGGACTTAAAGCTGGCTCAAGCAGAGTTCTCTTTCAATAGAGCTCCATCAGCAGCCACATGCCACTCCCCCTTTGAAGTGGTCTATGGTACTAACCCCTTAATGCCTTTGAATTTGTCTAATGTGTGCAGGTCAGAGATCCACTATGATGCCAAGAAGAGGGTGGAGCAAATGCTAAAACTCCATGAATCAGTAAGAAAACAAATTGAGACAACCAATGATCTATACAAGAAAAATGCCAAGGTTCCTAAGGTCAAGAAAGACTTTGCACCAGGAGACTTAGTGTGGATCAACCTAAGGAAAGAAAAGTTCCCTTCCAAAAGAAAGAACAAGCTAGAGCCAAGAGCAGATGGTCCTTTTCAAGTCAAAGAGAAGATAGGTCCTAATGCCTACAGGATTGATCTACCAGAAGAATATGCAGTTCATGGGACATTCAATGTTGGAGATCTTAGTCCCTTCTATGAAGACTCAGAGGGAGAGGAAGACACAGGCTTGAGGTCAAGCTCTTTTCAACCTGGGGAGGCTGCAGCAGGAGCTCACCCAAGGGGCATTGATGATCAAGCCACAAGCCAGACAAGCATGACCCCAAGGCCCCCTCAGGTAGAAGCTCGAGTCACAAGGTCCAAACAACAAGCCATGACAAGCCAAAATCAAGCCAAGCCAAGCCAAGTCATTGAGGAAGATAGTCCAGGGCTCATCAAGCCATGCCAAGTTCCAACTCAGTCCACATTACCCACATAAGACAGAAACAATGTCAGTCAGAACCAGGCAGACCAGTCAGCAAACCCAGCACCAAGGAGGTACACCAGAGCATCCCAGCCACCCCCACCATGGACTAGCATCAAGCCAACTCACTAATCAACAAGTTTGTCCAGGACAATCCTTTTTGAAATCTACTAAAAACACAAGTAACAAGCAACCCAAGCTAGAGTCCAATGAACATCAAAGCAGAGAGAGTACAAGTCCAGATGTGACTTCCTTTTGTTTAAGTCAACTTGTCCTCGTCCAAGGCAGGTTTTATCTAAGTCCTAATAAGAGTAGAGAGTCCCAAGGAGCAACAAAACATCCAGGGCAAAGCAGCAAGACAACAAGAAAAACAGAATTCCATTTCAGGAAAAATCCAAAAGCTGCTTTACTACTTTTTGCATTAGTCTGTTTTCTATGCTTTTGTGTTTGTACTTTATAGTTGTCGAGCTCGTCCAATTGTGAGACTCTTAATTAGTGTCTGTTATAGTAGTTTAAATCCTAAGCTGGCCCTTGGATGATTTGTACATCCAATGGTTCACAAGATATCAGCCTCCCTATATAAGGAGGTCCTTGTATGTTGTTTCAAGCAGACTTTATGAATGAATTAACTTTGAGAAATCCCTCAAATCTTTCAAACTTTTGCTAAGAGCTGTAGTTTAAGTCAAGCCTGATACATTTTCAAGGTGTCTGATCAGTGTCTTGCTTTGTGAGTCAAGTTAAATCTGTGCCTTGCTGTGATTAGCTTGTTTGCTGTTGAGACTAAGTCTAGAGTGTTTGTGCTTTGCTGTAACACTTTAAACCTGTCTCAGAACTAGTCTTTGAGTCCCTTCTCTTGTGCTATGTTGTAGGGGAGTTTCTCTAAGTCATATCCTTTGAGTTTTAGTTAATATAAACCACTCTCTCTAAAACAACCTCCATTTCTCTCTGTGTTTGTTTTCAGTTTAGGTAAGCTTAGTTAAACTTCTCTTAAACTCACAAGCCTTAGTAGTTTACACTCCACCTAGTATAGTTGCATATGAGAAATGAGAGGTTTCCTGATAAAAGAAAGAACAAGATGAGTCCAAGAGCTGAAGGTTCATTTGAGATTATTGAAAAGGAGGAGTCCAGTGCATACAAGGTAGACCTCCCAAGAGACTATGGATTTCATAACACCTTCAACATTGGTGTCCTAAATCACTATTATGGAGAGTCAGATGGTGATACCAGTGAGGATTTTAGGGCAAATCTTTTTCAGGAAGGAGAGTTTGCAACAAGAGTTGAACCTGTTGAAGCTAGTGTCCTCCACAGTTAGTGTGATAACATGAATAAATCTCTTACAGGTTCACAGGGTATACTTAGTATTCTTATCAGTTGATTAGCGTTTATCGATAACGGTTGGCTTGCTAGGAGTTTGACGTTATTGTCATTTTAATGGCGGTGATCAACTCGTCCCTAAAAGTTACACCTAAAGGATGTGTCTAAGAGATGTGATTATATGAATAATATGATCATATTGATGCCTTATTATATGACTAAAAGGTTAGTCGATGTATATGACTAAAAGGTTAGTCAATGTAATGATGATATGATTATTTAATAACGATTAAATAATATTAGCTGAGACGAATTAAATGTAATTCGTAATTGAATATAAACCGTTATATTTAATCAATGTATATAATATAAGCTTAAACGAATTAAAATGTTAATTCGGAATTAAACATAATATGTTATATTTAATTAGCAAATTATAAATATACGGATATTTATAGTTGACGTATATATTATATTACATGCTAATATAACCGAAAAAGGAAAGAAAAAAAATAGCCTTTTTCTCTCTTATTTTTCGGTCCATAAGAGATAAAAATAAGAGAAAAGATCTCCTATTATTCTCTTATGGTAACTAGGTCCAAAACCATAATAAGAAGAGGAGTAAAAGGAGAAAAGACTTCTCCTTCCACTACTCTACGTTTTCGGCCGTTTGATAGCAAGAGGAGGAAGATTTTTCTCTATAATTCTCTCTATCATTCATCATCACACAAAAGAAAGATTAGCAGTGACTTTTCTCTAAAATTCTAGCACAAGCAAGGCATATCTCGGAGCATCTTGGGTGCAACAATTAGGAGAATATCGATTTCG
>JAIUZE010021464.1:0-11679 GCA_022085475.1 Heliosperma pusillum | reverse complement strand
CCCCCCCCCCCCCCCCCCCTCTTTCGTATTCGATCAATAGACTCTACAACCTCCATAAAGACTTTGGTCAGATTAGCTAAGCAACCATCAAAATCGGTCCCATAAACACTGAAGTCATCCATAAAGACCTCCATAATAGACTCGATATAATTAGTGAAAATAATCATCATACAACGTTGAAAGGTGGCAGGGGCATTACATAACCCAAAGGGAATTTTTCGGTAAGCAAAGACACCATAAGGGCATGTGAAGTTAGTCTTTTCCTGATTGTCAGGATGAACGGGGATCTGAAAGAATCCCGAGTAGCCGTCTAGATAGCAAAAATATTTATGACACGCTAGACGCTCTAACATTTGGTCAATATAGGGAAGAGATAAGTGGTCTTTCCTAGTAGCTACATTAAGCGGATAGAGTATATGATCCATGCATCTAACAATTTATGCACCTCTTTTCTAACTACCTCTTACATAGTAGGGTTCAAACGACGTTGACCCTGCCTACAAGGTTTATGGTCTTCTTCTAAGTGGATATGAAGCATACAAAAGTCAGGACTAATACCTTGTAAATTGTCAATGCTATAAGCTATAGCCTTCTTGTGTCTTTTTAAAACTACCAACAACTCAGTAAGTTGGCTTTCAGATAGGTTAGCACTGACAATTGCAGGATTCATCTCATGGGAATCAAGAAAAACATACTTAAGATGAGAGGGGAGGGGTTTAAGTTCAGATTTCTTTACCTCAGTAACCTTGGGGGGTTACCGCTATACACCTTTTGTAATTTGTATTCCTCTCCTGTCAGCAGTTTTTCCATCTCAGCTACTTCCTTACTCCGTGAGCTTCCAGCTTCAGCAGTGCTGGAACTTAAGGCGATCTCCAGAAGATCCCTATTCAAACACAAAGGGAGACAATCATCAACACTCAAATCCACAATATCGATCCTATGACATGTCTCTTCTAGCATGGGGTGTTTAATTGCATTATCTAAGTTGAAAGTGATAGTGTCATCCCTCATTGTTAGTGTAAGTCTCCCATTCTTATCTTCTATAACCGCCCCCGCAGTATGTAGGAATGGTCGTCCTAAGATGATAGAAGTTTGGGTGTCCTCAGCCATATCTAATACGACGAATTCAACTGGTATGAAAAATTTCCATAATCTAACCGGTACGTCTTCTAAAATTCCCAAAGGGTGTTTAATAGAACGGTCGGCCATTTGTAAGGTCATGGTTGTAACATTAAGTTGACCCATATTTAGCTTTTTACATATAGAAAATGGCATTACACTAACACTATCCCCTAAATCACAAAGGGCTTTATCAATAGCTAAACATCCTATATTACATGGAATAGAAAAACTCCCCGGATCCTTTAGCTTAGGTGGTGATCGGGATTGTAACAAAGCACTGCATTCCTCAGTAAATGCAACCGTATCCACTTCATTAAAGGACCGCTTCCTTGTTAATATGTCTTTCATAAATTTTGCATAAGCCGGCTCTTGAGTGATCAACTCAGTAAACGGTACACTCATTTGCAAATTCTTGACTACTTCCATAAACCTTCCAAACTGTTTATCGAGCTTGGATTTATGTTGGCGACGAGGAAAAATAAATGTAATTGCGACTGGCTCGGATTCTTTTGTAGGTGAAGTAGAGGACTTGTCAGTCTGATTAGGGGTTGCTCGATCGAGCAAAGGCGTTGCTTGATCGAGTTTGTCAAAACATGAACTTTTAGAAACTACTGGAGCAGATTTTTCGGATTTTTCAAAGGTTGCTCGATCGAGCAAGGAAATTGCTCGATCGAGCATCCTCTTTTTCAAGCACTTTTTCGTTGTTTTCCGAATTTTGACAAGAAACTTCCAAACTTTCATCGTTGGGCATCGTCGGGCCTTTGTAATGGGTCTCACTCCTCAAAGTAATAGCATTGACTTGTTCATGTAGAGGGTGTCCCTGAGGGAGAAGATTGCCCGGTTGTTTGTGTGGATTTTGAATTGCCAATTGAGCAATTTGAGTATCCACTATCTTGTTATGTGCGAGCAATTGAGAGATCTGAGCATCTTACTTTTGTTGTATAATGAGACTTTGCTGCAACATGGCTTTCAATTAGGCCATATCATTACTTGGAGGTGGAGGAGGTGGGGCTTGTTGATAGTTTTGGCCTCCTTGATTTGGAAGGTTATTATTGCCTTGAGAATTACGATTTCGAGGAATCACATAAGAGGAACCTTGTTGCTGAGGTGGCGGCGGGGTAGGATTAAGAACATTCTGACTTCGGTAGGAGAAATTTGGATGCTCTCTCGTCCTTTCATTATAAAAGTTAGAGTACGGTGTACCTTGCTTAAAGGATTGAAAAGCAAGTACCTGTTCAACCGTACTCATACACTCTTCCGCATTATGCCCCATGGTACCACATCTTTCACAGGTTGACTCTTGTTGAATCATGGCATGGACCGTTTGTTTATTTTCCAGAGATTTGGAAGTTTGTAATTCGGCAATTTTAGCAGTTAATGCCTCCAACTGAGCTGCAACAGCATTGTTCGAACTTCTGCGCCTCGCATTACCCCTGGGATTGCCATACTCAGCAGTGTGAGTAGCTATCTCATCAATCAACTTCCAAGCATTAGCATCGTTAGTGTAATTTTCGAATCTCCCATTGGCAGCGGAATCTAGTAATGCTCTCTGATCATCATATAACCCGTTGTAAAACTGGTTGCATAGGAACCAAGTATCAAAACCATGATGTGGAACGGATTTGACAAACTTCTTGAAGTGAACCCATGCTTCATTAAAGTTCTCAGTGGGACTTTCTTTGAAGCTTGTGATTTGACTTCGGATGGCGTTGATTTCTGTGGTGGAAAGTATCTTTTGTAGAGTGCAAGAGCTAGAGAATTCCAATTAGTGATGCCAAGTGCATCCACATCTAACTCACCCAACCAATATTCTGCCCTGTCTCGTAGCGAAAATGGGAATAATACCAACTTGATTTGATCTTGCATTAATGCTTCGCAGGATCCTCAGTGGGGCTTCCTCCAAACATGTTTCGCTCCACCAAAGATATATAAGATGGATGAATCTCAAAGGTTCCATTACCCGTAGTAGGGAGTTTGAATCCCTTGGGAATAGATGCAACGGTAGGCTTCGAATGGCTGGCTAAAGTAAACATGGTGGCGGCAGAAACATGTGTATCCTCTTCTAAGTATGGGTTTTCTGCGACAAATTCGGCGTAAACTGTGTCAAGCGTGCTCAAGTCTTCCGCTTCTTGAGTTTCCTTCCAAAAGTTTCGTCTAGCTCGGAGAGTCCTCTCTGGTTCGGAATCGTGGGGTACGAGATCGGACCTGGAACACCGGGGCATAAACGAACACTAAAGAAAAGGATAAGAACGGTCTCAAGGAACTTAGGTTCCCTGAGACGAAGAAAAAGACAAACTAAGTAGAAACAAACAGAAAACTGTTGCCTCCCCAGCAACGGCGCCAAATTTGATAAGGGTAAAGACGCGGCACCTTAATCAAAGTAATCCTAATTCACTACTAACTAATAGTCAGCGGTAAGTAAGGTATCGAATCCACAGGGAGGCGGTAGTATTTTAATCTGTTAAACTAGGTTCGTCTCTTATAGTAACAATTTCGTGGGTTTTTTATTTGTGTTTCTAAACTAATAGCAAACAATAACAATAAAAGGTTGAAATCAATAAGGTTAAAAGTCTAGGGTTTCAGGTTCACTAGGATTATTATTCGGGGGAAAGGGTGTATTCAACTATCTAAGGTCACAAGATCGGTCGATTCAATTATGTTCTTTAGATCTACAAATTAACATGCGATCGCTATCATTAAACGAGTTCTATTCAATTATCGTAGCCTATCTTAGTCTTAACCCAGTCGTCGTTAATCCTAATTTGCGAGACTAATTAATTAATCTTGGCTAGTAATTAAGCAACTAGATTTAAAACGATAATCAAACGATAACCATGCAATTGCAATTCAATTAACTAGTATATCCCTTCTAACAATCCTAGATCTCCTTTCAACCCTAGATAAGAATTTAGCTACTCATAACGATATTAATAACAACGATAATAAATAAAGTAAACATAATTAACAACAATGAAAGGATTAACAAAGAATAATTAAAGAACTAGAAGGTAACTAATTGAATAACAAAGGAAGATTAAAGAATACCGATTACAAGCTTGAACTAAAAGTAATAGTCTTGATGAATCAATCCAGTAGCAAAGCAAACAAAACTTGAGTTTCTAATATTAAAGCGTCCCCTAATTGTGAAAGACGAGTTTTCGTTTTATAATAACAATCTAATTAACTAGGTTAAACTAATTTAGGAAATCCGAAAGCTGCCTGTTTCTTCGTTTTTTCTTCATTTCTTCTCCACCGCTATCGATTTCCGTGCCTAACCTTCTACGATCTGACTCCGCTATGCTCCATACCAACTCAAAAAGCTCCAAATGCATCCAATCTGCATTAAAACATAATAAGCGGCAGAATCAATGTTCTAGCTAAAATAGCATAGAAACAAGCAAGGAAAGACGATAAATCGAGTCTTATGTATCTAAGGGAAGCATAAAATATGGAAATAAATAGTGATCATCGGCTATGCATGTTCATGCTGCTTCTTTTATTCCTACCCTTCTGCCTAATGTTTTTATTCCCGACATGTCAAAAATGGATATGTTCGATGGTAAAAACTATAGGCTTTGGCCTGATAAAATTGATTTTATTTTAAGCCAGTTAGGGTTGATTAAACCTTAACTGAAGTCTGAAACTGAAGCACCATAAAACAGTAAACAAAATTTTGCTAAGGACAATAAAATTTGTCGTGGTCTTCTTGAAAGTCCTAGACCTCTAATTAGACTCATCTAATTAGTTCATTAAATTACATTAACTTAATGATTTAGGATCTAGTTATCATGCATGCAAATATAAAAGCATAAAAGAAAAGATAAGACCAAAACATCCTTACATTGGGATTTTTCGGTTCAAATATGGGCACAATAAGAACTCCTTCTTATTGTTCTTGAGCATGAATTTAGTGGATGATCCTCCATAAAACAACCTCCAAAGTAGAAGGTCTCCTTCTTGTTGCAACAAAGATTAAACCCAAATAATCTTACCTTATTATTAACTAGATAATAAGTAAGAAATAATACTACTAATATTATTGTATTACTACACTAGTAATATGTAGAGAATATTAGTTTGTATTGTATTTAATAGGTTTTTAGTAACGACCATATTCAATTTGGTTGTTAATTATCCTATTTATCACCATATTAATCTACCCCATTATGGTGAAACTTAATAGGAGTTTATGGTGTTCTTTATTTGTAACTCCTCTTTGTGAGGTGATTATAAATAAGACAAGAGATAGTTTGAGTAACGATCTCATTCATCCTATCTATACACAACTCATATAATCTCTTAGTTAGTTTACCATCTAAGTGACTTGGAATTTGGGGCGTGGATATATTCCGGGACTCTAGTAGCCGCCGGAGGTACGATATATGGTAGTGGGCAGTTAGCGAACACAACGATCCGATCGCTTCCGCATAAGGTATGTCCTTAATTTCCAACAGTGGTATCAGAGCAAATGTGTTTTGCTAATGCCCCTCCGTAATACACGTTTTATTTGTGCCCCGTACTTAAGTCATGTAAAATGTTTAGTTGTTTTGGTACATTTGCGTATTTGTGTATGAGCATATTTGTCCCAATCTAGGCCTCTGTGGTTATGCTTTAGTTTTATCACCACCTATATATTTATTATGTATTAATATGTATTTATGTATTGTTTATTGGGTTATGCATCAGATCTATCTTTTCATCTGCCTGTGTGGCTTGAGCATTCAGGCATCATCCAGCCTATGCGGCAAGCATCCCTCTTATGACGTGCTACACGTGACACGCTTTTGTGATCGTGTGACTACGTGTGAGCAATACATGATGACCAATTTTAACCTTTTGTGGTTGACGGATTTTTAAATCACCGCATTGATTGTGTATGTGTAACAGTCGCAAAAAGTGAGGCGAACTATCATGTTACGGAGGCTGGTGTGTGTCACACGCCTTAGACTGTCAAGTTTAGTGCTTGTGTCGGTTAGTTAGTAACTTCTGTTGATTTGCATGTTGGCCATGCCGAGCATCGGTTGAGAGCCGGGAATCAAAATCTTATTTGACATTGGATATATGGCTTCTCACGTACCGGTCTTTAGGTTGGAGGTATTCGTTACCTCGGCTCTCGCTGCCTGCGTGTGTGTCACGCTCCAACGGTTACACCGCATGTATGTCGAGTCTGCCTCTCCAGCAAGTACAGACATTTTAGACAATATCAAACTCATGTTGTGTGCCGTTGTATGCTCAATGAATAATTTTAGTCTGATTCTTTTGGGCCTTGTATTGCTACTTGCTAATTTATGTGGGCCTGTATGCTTCATTTCTTTTACACAAAATTCAAAGTTGTTTCGCATCTACAGCAATGTAATTGTAATATTTCTTTGATGATCTTAGTGATAATCTATGCTAATTAGTTTAGTGACCTTTATAAAGTGTGTGAATATGTTTCATGCATATAAATATGTATTATATGTATAAAGTGTGTGGATCATATGAATAAGTTTTATATGTATAACTAATAATCTTAATGAGATCAGTTATATTCTACTTTTTATGACTTTATGAGTACGTCTCATAAAATTTATTTTACGTGTATATGATAAATATTTGAGTAATATCTTTATGAGTTACGATAATCAACTCTTGTATGTAAATTTTAGATGTCTTAGTGACTATTTTGTTTTTGAGCATTTTGGCTAGCAAGATTATGGGTATAATAAATATAATGTTCGACTCCGTGTTCGATTTAGATTATGTTACTCATAATTATCTCTATATTGTGTTTTACGAGATAAACTTAAAACTTACGAATGCGTTTCGTTTATTCTATCTTGTTAAACTCGTGTAATTTTGTATTACATAAAAAAAATGTCCTAGTGATATTATTATTATTCATGAGATTTTACAACTTACATACAAGAACTTATATCTTTGTGATATAATAAGTTATTGTAAATTTGTTTTATGAAAGGACTTATATTTTTGTGATATATTAAATTATTGGTTTATGTAGTTTTGTTTTACATAAATGATGTATATATATTTGTGATATATTTGTACATGTAAGTTCGTTTTACATAAGAGACCCCGTTATATATATCTTATTGATATAGAATTAGTTTAAGTAAATTTGTTTTACATAAATAATACAGTATATATCTTCGTGATATATGATAAAGTGTGAATTTAGTTTTTACATGAGATATGAGAAAGAATTGAATACATATTAGTTGTGTATCAATAATTGGCAGAAGATTTATATCTTTGTGATACTCTTGTACATGTAAATTCAATCTACATAAGAGAATGTGTTATATCTTAGTGATATATGTTATGTAAAATTAGCTTTTACATGAGAGACGGGAAATATTCGTAATTGCGAATTGAATACATATAAGTAATGTGTCAAATGAAAACTATCATATTTGTTATGATCAAGCTTGAATTATTTTTAAAGACGTGCAAATTTGTTTTGCATAGAGCTTGTCTAATATCTAAGTGATATTATTATTCGTGCTAATTTGTTTAGCCGTTATTGTAAGGGTAATAGCTAATTTTGTTTAGCGTTTTTAAGGGTTAAGTGATTTCGTTTCATTTAATCTTAAGAGTAAAATAAATTGTTGAATTTTTTCGTTTATGGCGTTTGTGATGATTATGAGCTTAGCGAAATTTTCGAACGAACAATATAAATGAAGGGATTTAAGTAATTTAATTTTGAATTGTGCCTTAATCCATATACTTGTGTGTGACAACAAATGTTTTTTTGTGATTTGTTCACTATGGTAAAGCGGTTTGAACATTGATAATTAAAGTGATAAGATTTTGTATCTTATACATTATCACGGTTTTCAGAACTCGTGATCACTATTACATTCCTGAGGTTGGATAATGGAATTTTTTTTTTTTTTATCTGTATTTGTTCAAATATAGTAAAGTTTGATTCATGCAGAATTGTGTTATTTTGTATGTGGACCTAGTAAGTAGTTTTTTGAGATATCTCTTATAGCTTATGTAGCGTATGACTAGATGTAAGTCAATTTCGATTTGACGAAAGGTACAAGACTATGTGTCTTGGCCCGAAGTATTTGTGGATTGTCCCGTTTTATTTATGTGTGACTTTTAAAAACGGTATTGGCTATTGTAATGAGTAATTTTTTCATGGTAATTTGTTTGCCATCCGATTCTGGGATTATGAAAAAAATACAAAACTCTTACTGGTTCATAGTCACTCAATCCTTAGTAATTCTCTCAAAACTTATCGAAAAGGGAAAGAGTGCCTCTTGGCACTAATGTCTCCCGATACAATTATTAATGGTCTATGTTTTTTTCTTACTATTAAGAACAAATATATGGTATTGTTTAATACTTTTGACTTAGTGTCGACAAGAGACTAATATGGAGATAATATTAATTTGGTTCATGTTTGTTTCGAGCCAAATAAAATTATTCTGATCATTAATTCGAGTTATATGTGTGTTTCTTGCATCTAATGTTAATTCTTGCCCTTTGTGGTTTTAGAAACATAGTGGGAATTTTCATAACTCATACTTTTTTAATTCATTGTTTGTCGATGGGTTATTCACCTTAGCTATGCTAAACTATGATTCAAATAGGCTTTGTGCTACTTTGATGTGTTACTTCTCTACGCACTTAGGGTGCAAGATTATTTTCAATAATTAACTTATTGAAAGTCACATGTTCTTATTTAACTTCTCTTGTTAATAGTGTGTTATGGCTATGTGTTTGGTCATAATATTTATGTTCACCGCAGTACTTTTATTCTTCTGCTTGATTACATATATTTTTCCATTTGTTCATTGTCTTTTAACTTTTATATTTCAATCTATTTTTATTTTCTTTGTGGGTAGTTAAATGTTAAGAGTATCATGAGACCGTATGTTTTTCCTTCTTCATTTGAGATGATTCACGCCTTATGACCGTGTAATCATTATTTTGTCATTTTGTAAAGTGTTTGATATGTTCAAACATTTTATGATAAAGGTGAAAATCGACTTCGAACTTAGAATAAGAACTCTTAGTTTATGTGTTGGTTGTGAATAACTCTTTGATATGTTCAAAGTGCGAAAGAGAAAATTTATGTGCGTTGATCTTACGATTCCAACATCATGACAAGATGTTGTTTTAATAATTGAGGAATTGTACATTATCACTTGAATTGATATGGTTGAGTGAAGGATGACGCTGATCAATTTTTTTTTATTTAAAGGAGGATTCCTTAAATATGTTTTGAGGAAATTTTGCTTGCTCCAAATAAGTTTTGGGTAATAGATTGGTCATTCATGCCTCAACATTTGTCAAACTTTGTGTTTAGGTGACCCACAATATTTATTCACTTGGATATGTTTCTAAGTGTTGGCGAAGATTAGTACACATTTGCCTTGTATTCGTTACAATGCAAAAACTATCTTATGGTGAGTGGGAGAATTTATGAACTCATTGAGACACCAAGGATAGTTTAACTTATCTTTATGTTCAGAAAATGGAGTAGTTCCATGATTCGAGGTAAAGATGAGAGTTTGTCTACTAATGAGCAAATATTAACTTGTATGTCAAGTTATATGGATTAGCATAAGATCAGTTCTTATGGGGTTTTGCTCATTACGGAGGATAGTGGGAGTTGTTCCTTCTATTCGGTTTTTTGTACCACTTTTACTAAGTAGGAGCTATCACTTTAAGTAAGTGAGTTTTTTTTTTTTTTCGCCAAGTAATAAAAAATGGATTGTTATTATGAGAGTAGATAGACATTGTGGCAATGTGGTTATGATAATAAGGTTTAAGACAATTTTGAGATATGTTCTCAAATGGTAGGTTTTGTTCTGTTTTCTTCTAATTTTGGTCATCTATTTGGATTTTGTTTTCAAATGAATGTAAAGAATATTTTCTCGAATCACGTCTCTCGAGAAAACTTATACATGGATCAATCAGTTGAGTTTGTCTCAAATGATTAAGATGATAAATTTTGTATCTCTTAAAATTGTCCATGTGTTAGTGGTCTTCCATAATTATTTCAACTTTCATAAATTATTTGTGTGATAATTTAGTTGAAATGGTGGAATTAATGTGGTTATGTCAAAATTACATAGGAGAGTAAGTATCTCTTTGTTAATTGTTGACATATTGGTATTTAGAAGAAAACTAATATTGTCTTTATGTTTAAACATATAAACAAGTGCAAGAAACAACCAGAGTATTGTTTCTAGTTCTATTGTAGTTGTTATTTTGATGTGTACCTTGTTTAGTACATGGTTGAACGTCAATTTTGTGATTAATAAGTAATTTGTTACTTAATCAATCCACTTCATGCACAATGATATGTAATCAAGTAATTTTTACTCATGCCTTTGTGGTAAGAGTAGATTAGTTCTTGTGTGGAACTAAGAGTTGTCATCAAGTAAGATTAACTAACAAGATTGTTGACGTTTTATTTAGATGTGTTCTTAATTAGTTTATTTGTTGAACTAATTGTGCAAAAGAGTCAACTTAAATTTTAATCTTGTTGAGTTGTGGATGTGTTTGATTATGATGAACTTTTTTTTGGTTAAAGATTTTGTATCTTTTGGAAATGTTCATATGCATTTGCTGCATGATGAGGCACATAAGATATCACCAAGCTTTTAGATTGCCTAGTCACACAGGTAGTCGCCTTGACACTTGTGTAGTGGGCAAGATGAGACTGGGTCACTTAATACTTAGTGAGTGTTGAGGATTATCTTTGTACATGAGTTGTATGGAAAAGATATTGACTCGTTATATATATAGTCGCCTTAGTAAGTCTAAGATGAGACTTTTGTAGTCGAAGTATGAAAAGACACCCTATTTTCGTACTAAAGCTTAGAACCGAATCACAAGTGTCAGGTTGGATATTTAGTATATCAATCTAGTGGCATGGGTTAGATACTTTAGTAGTATCTAGACTTAAGATTTGCACGACATGGAAGCGTGATATGCCCATCGTAGTGGGAGCTATGTTGTGACACATATATCATACTATGTGTGTTTATAAGTCGACCGTTAGGAGTGAAAAACGATTCCCAACTTTGTCACTGTGTGATCCTATGGACTGTGTTGTCCACTTTTGTTCAATGCCCCTTGACTTGGAGCTATGATATGAAGTTAATTCTTGATGTTGCTACTTTAATATGAATTCTAAGGACCTAAAAGATTAAGGTTCAATGGATTATGTTAGGAAAGCAGTTAAGTTGAGATGGATTATTATTAGTGTTTAAGGAATGATTAATTCAACTTCACCATAATTTTCTGGCCAGGGGTTATATTGTGTATATAACTAAATTATTATGATAGCATATAGGGACTGTGTATGCTAACGGTGATGTTTTGAATGATTTGGGGGGTTGATAATGTGAAAGTGTTATGTTAGTTTGATGGTAACTTAATATAATGCTACTTTGTTACTTTATGGTCGCACACCCCATTTTCCGTATGAAACTTAAGAGATTGTTTTTTGTTTTGAGTTGTGTTGTCATAAACTTGGTTGTGTGACCAAGTAGGAGAATTGACTTGGCTTTGTGACCAAGTAAAAGTATTGCT